>JAPSGF010000005.1:26674406-26705559 GCA_035772895.1 Perdix hodgsoniae | reverse complement strand
AGTGCTAATGACATTTAATATGCTTTGCTTCTATACCATCTGCTAGCATACTCATATTCCTCACAGTACGCATTACTGGGGCATGGCAGAAAGGAGAGGCATCAACCTCCAATTCCCATTTTTTGCCTAGAATCTATTTTTTTTGTTTGTTTGTTTTGCTTTGTTTTCTGCAGGAGTTTAGGACTTTTTTTTTTTCTTTTTTTTTTCTTTTTTTTTTTTTGAGTGCAATTAAGAGTCTGATTGCAATTATTCTTCTTGCATTTAATAATCAGTTGGAAATGCTTAATATCTCTTTTTGGAATATTAATACATATGGCTCTCCATGTGAAGGTATAATAAGGAGGGACAACATTAAAAAAAAAAAAAGGACAGACACCAACCAAATAGGAGACCAAATCTCATGGTTACCGATTGGCTCAACATCTGCCTAGAAGGTCTGTCATAACACTGCTGCCAGATAAGACCATCAATTAAATATTAGTCTAGTGATGGCTTTTGGAATATGATCTTCAAAAAGCCAGGCTTGAATGACAAATTTTGTTATTGAGTTCCTGGACAGATGGATTTTCTGTGCCACTACTGAATCAGTGCTGTTTGAAGGCATCCTGAGGCATCCAGCTCTCCTGGCAGGCTTTAAAGAACTGCAATCATTAGGCAGGATTCCTTTTTTTTTTTTTTTTTCTTGAGATGTGCATCTATAAAATTATTCTAATGTCATAATCAGTCATCAGGAAGTACACAACTGCAATTAGCAGTCCAACTTGTGGGATGTCACATTCCATTGTTGTGGGAAGAAATTTCATTTTTTGGCACTAAAGGGATAACCTCAAATTTGTTATCTGAGATAAACATCCCAACATATCTCCAGTGTGAGTCACATCTCAGAGCACCTTGTCTTCACTTCATCAGTGCACTGCAACTTTTATTAGGCTGAGTAAAACTGGTTATAAAAAGCTGAAAAAACTCCCCCAAACCCTTTTCTAATTTAAGCTGGGTGAATAATTTCTCCAAAATCTTCCACCTCCTTTGTTTGCAAATTGTTCATAATGATTGTTCATAATGTTCTTGAAACTATTTCTTACTAGAAAGTGGTCCATGGCATCATTTATTTCCACTTCTCTACAGATTCTGCCATTCTCTTTCTGGTTGTACCCTGTTTTTCTTTTCTTCATTTTCTCTCTCCAGACTCTAACTACACTTGATATACATGCATCATTAACCACTTCTGTGCACTCTGCCTGTCACTGAATTGTGCTCAGGTTCTGCTCTTGCTGTTCTTTGCCCCAACACCTGTGGAGTCGCCCAGACTCATGCAGAATGAATGCAGAATGCTCTCAGTTCAGAAGGGGAATATCTTGTGCTTATATATCAGTTTGAACAGTGATAAATACATACTTAGATGCAATGTAATGTAAAAAGAGCAATCCATCATGGTTCACCTTATTCTTTTCTATTTAACTGCTAAGGTGCTCTAACGATTTTATTAAAGCTGTTTTATACTTTTCTTCTCTTGTACCATTCCTTTTTCCTACTTCAATAATAACCTTTTCTTTGTTTTTAGCAGAGCAATCACTTCCATAAAGCAGCGTACTTGCCTGAGAAGGAATAGCCCTGACATCACAGAGATAGTAGTAGTTCATTTGTATTTCTTGCAGATACAGAAATGTTACTAAACTGCGATGTTGTGGTAGCTAGATATTCAAAAGTTTATGGCTTCCCAAGCCTATTTTACCCTTTTGAGGCCCAAAAGACTTAATTCCCCACGTATGATGGATCAGTACACAGTAATTCCATGTCTGGTGGCAGTGCTGGGTGTTGGACTTGGGTCTCATGGTTTCTATTACTTGGCATCAGCCCTATCGGACCTTCCTTGATCACGTCAACCAAAAGACTCTCAGGTAGCTCTATACTTGGAAGCTCTATTCTTCTCTTCTAACCTGGAATAAATCCCTTAATTGCAGGTTCTGGCTCTGCAGAATGCCAGAGCTGCCAATGCTTTTGTGTAAATGCAGCAGGGAAATGGGCATGCCATTCAATTGGCCCTAGGAGAAAAGAAAAGCATGTGAAAAAAAAATCACATTACCTTAGGCTCTGAGAAAAGGCTACTCTTTGTTTTCGTGGCTCCTAGGGATCCTGCAATCTTTTGTTACTTTTGCTAGAAAAACCTAGATAATGATGCTGAGCATGGAGACCAGGCACTGAAACAGGATGGTGTTTCCTTCTTTAGGGCAGTGGCTTCCATGAGTAATAGATGGCTGGAATAGAGAAACAAAGTTGGAAAGAAACAGCTCGGTTGAAATTACTTTAAAAGAGAGGGGAGAGGCAGATGTTAGATCAAAGTACTATCTGTGGTTCATAGCAGAACAGAGCTGTGTTAGCAACCATCCCATTCCAGGGAGGTTTAGCAAGGATACATGTGATGGGCACACAGAAACAGCAGAGCTGATCCAGGGCTGCAGCAGGCTCCAGGCTGGACTTAGCTCTTCTTTCCAATGCACTGGAAAAATCAAACATATTGGTTTTTTGTGAGGGTTTTTTTCTTTTTTTCAGACACATTTTAATCCTATAAAACCTTTGACTGTCTCACGTATAGCAGTGATTCTAATATGATGCTGAATCTTGCAAATGGTTGTAGGCTCCTTCTGTGTATGGTACCCAGAGGTTTTGCTTCACAAGTGCAGCAGAGATGTACAAAACAAAACCCAGGAAAATCTGTCATCTCCAAAAATAAGTATTTCAAGTGGTGGCATCTTTACTGCCATACAGCAGGAGGGGAAAACCTAGGAGAGGTGGCTTGAAAACAACAGACAAAAAAAGTACTTGTTCTATTTTCTGTTCCTTTATTACAACCCCTCCTGAAAACCTGAAAGTCCTAACAGGTCTGTTTGTCTGCTTTCTGTATCAGTATCCATCTAACCTGTGTCTATTGCCACCTTATTTCCAGATATTTGCCTTGACCACATTAAAAGTTATCAGTGATCTCATTTCTTCTCTGCTGCAAATCAGGGCCATTTCAGATAATGCTTTGTGAGCTGTTGCATTATTCAGTGGCTGGTGGCACTGGAGTGCTTCTAGGTTTTAATCAAGCATTACAATACAGCTACGTGCTCCAGAGAACACAAAGCCATTGGTTTCTTTCTTGGGGTTTAGCTCTAAAGACAAAAATAAACCCGAAACACTCTGGTGAAGTATGCAAAGTTTTGTTTCCTGTAAGGTAGAAGAAACAAAACCAACGGAGCCTCAGTGCTGTGGGCTGCCTACATGCCTGGCTTTACTCAGAGTTGATTTGTCTGCTTTCCCAGGCAGGTGGGAGCTGCCTAAAGGCACAGGTTACTTGGCTATTTCTTACTGTCAGTACCTGACTCCACCTATTCTCATGCTGGGACTTAATGTGCCTTACAGTGACAAAACATCTCATCAGCCAGCTCAATCTGATGTCAACCAGCTTTGAGGCTGGTTGGTGTGGACACAGAGACCTCTCCCACCCAGCACGGGCACTAGTATTAAAGGACAGTCCCTGTGCTCAGTGTCCGGTCTGTCACTGAAGAAAGTCACCAATCCAACTTAAACACATTTTTTTGCCTCCTCTCTTGGGAATCTCCCCATTTGGCAGTGAGGGAGCAGCTTATCAGGCCTAGCTTGCTGCGTGGCATCAGAGGTACAGCACCATAACCAATTGACAATAATCTAGTGCTAATAAACAAACAATAATCCGGCATCACTAATCATTAATTATAATTAATTAATTATACAGCAGTGAAAAACATTTATTTTTTTATACACATTTATGGCAGCAGTTCTACTCATGCTGGAGGTATAATTAAATGACCTGTGATGATGTAGGCACAGCACAGGATGAGTCCCACATTGCTTTACAATGGAAGACTTCTAGAAATCTCTTGACCAAACTTTTCACTTCTTTCTACCCAGTGTCCTCTGTCCACCACTGGCCTTATGGTGTCATCTATTCAACTGAGAGGGGTGAGTGATGTTGTTACCCAGTGACACTACCTTTCCCTTAATCCTAAGTGGGTGAGGGGAATGTCTGGCAAGAAGGAGAAGTTTGGGTTGGGTCCATCACTGAGGGTTCTGCTGCACATCTAGCTAGGAGAAGAGGCTGTATCTCATGTACTGTGTTCATTATTTCAATACAAGAAAGACATCGAGGCCCTGGACTGTGTCCAGAAAAGGGCAACAAAGCTGTAAAGGGTCTGGAGCACAAGTCTTAAGGGGAGCAGCTGAAGAAACCAAGGTTGCTTAATCTGGAGAAGAGAAGGCTCAGAGGAGACCTTAATGCTCTCTACAACTACCTGAATGGAGGTTGTGTTGAGGTGGGAGTCAGTCTCTTCTCCAAGGTAACAGTGATAGGATGAGAGGTAATGGCTTCAAGCTGCACAAGGAGAGGTTCAGATTTGATTTTAGGAAAAAAATTATTCTCAGATGCAGTGGCATTGTACTGGAACAGGCTGCACAAGAAGGTGGTTGAATCACCATCCCTGGAAGTGTTCAAGAACTGTGTGGATGTGACAGTGAAGGACATAGTGAGTGGTCATGGTGGGGATGGGCTGGTGGTTGGACTGTATAATCTTAGTGGTCTTTTCCAACCTTCATTATTCTGTAATTCCACGATTCTAAAGGCCCATACTTCAGACAGTTTGTGGATAAGATACTGCTCTGTGTATGACTGTTTCACAAGAGACATTGAGTAAGTGAATGCACAAGAAGGAAGAACGCATCCTACTGCACAAGCCAACCCAAGTCTGTAATTAATTATGCATACTGTGCTCAGCTGAAATGTAGGAGAAAATTCCTTCAGGAAGCTGAAGCATGCAGAGATGCACAGCAGGCATTTATGGTGGCCTCAGACATATGAAACGTAACAAAAATACCAAGCAGGTCCATGTGGTTTGAGTAAAGAACAGCATGCACTCTGCACTGAGGAACACATGGATGGAAGCAGGACTGGGCTGACCACCGGCTGGGTACAGAATAAGCATCCCACAAAGTGTGCCACTGGGCAGTCAGATCTTCTGGGCCTGGTTTTAATTTCACTCACTGATTTGCTCTCAGGGAACGCTCAGGTAGAAACTCTTCCACATCATTTGGGACCCCGAATCTGTCTGCTACAGCAGAAGTGTTTGGGCCCCAAACCAACAGGGTCTGGGAGAGTGTCAGTTCCTGGGGACCCCAAGCATCACAAGTCAGGCTGTGTCAAGCTGCAGGTGCAGCAGAGGTGGCTGTCCCCAAGTGTGGGTCATGTCCCTCCTGGGAGATGTAGGCTTGAGAGAAATGCTCCTAGGGCAAACCAGCCGTTTGGGTCTGCAACAGCAGTAAATGCTGGTGAGAATATCCCTGACTTTGTAACACTGTTGTTTTAGGAAGGAAGGGAACTATGTAGGTTGGTTTGAAAGTAAAGTCTCCCGTTTATTTCCATGGAAACTAAGTCAGATACAAAGAACACAATAACAGTGTTTGATAGAGCAAACTTTCAGCTGCAAAACACTGTTTTTCAACATAGTCATCACCATTCACTATGTGTTTTCACCAGCAATAAACAAGAGTCTGCATTTTACACTGGTAAAAATCTTCAAGCATTCTGCCATCTGAACATGGCTTATTTTTCATGTTGCTGTCACCACTGTCTCTCTGTGCTCACATCCACTGTTTCGTCTCCATAAACATTCAGCAAGTGTCAATGAATATCAATTAATGCCATTTCTTCTGCAAGGAGGGATTCACAGAATCACAGAATTATCAAGGTTGGAAAAGACCTAGAAGATCATCCAGTCCAACCATTACCAATATTTCCCAGCTAAACCATATTCCTCAACACAATATCCAAACGTTTCTTGAACACTCCCATGGTCGGTGACTCCACCACCTCCCTGGGCAGTGCATTCCAGTGCCTGACCACCCTTTCCAAGAAGTAATATTTCCTAATGTCCAGCCTGAATCTCCCCTGGCGCAGCTTGAATCCATTGCCTCTAGTTCTATCACTAATTATACGAGAGAAGAGGCCGACCCCCAGCTCACTACAACCTCCCTTCAGGAAGTTATAGAGAGCAATGTGGTCTCCCCTGAGCCTCCTCTTTTCCAGGCTGAACAATCCCAGCTCCCTCAGCCGCTCCTCATAAGGCCTGTGCTCCAGACCCCTCACCAGCTTCGTATCCCTCCTCTGAACACGTTCCAGGGCCTCAATGTCTTTCTTGCAGTGAGGGGCCCAAAACTGAACACAGTACTCGAGGTGCGGCCTCACCAGTGCAGAGTACAGGGGGACAATGACCTCCCTGTTCCTGCTAGTAACACTGTTTTTGATGCAAGCCAGAATGCTGTTGGCCTTCTTGGCCATCCGGGCACACTGCTGGCTCATGTTCAGCCGAGCATCAATCAGTACCCCCAGGTCCGTTTCCTCCACACAGTCCTCCAGCCACTCCGCCCCAAGCCTATAGCGCTGCCTGGGGTTGTGGCCAAAGTGCAGGACCCGGCATTTGGTCTTGTTAAATCTCATCCCGTTGGCTTCGGCCCAGCTCTCCAGCCTATCCAGATCCCTCTGTAGGGCCTCGCTACCCTCAGGCAGATCCACACTCCCAGCCAATTTGGTGTCGTCTGCGAACTTACTGAGGGTGCACTCAGTGCCCTCGTCCAAGTCATCAAGAAAGATGTTGAAAAGGACAGGCCTCAGTACCGACCCCTGGGGGACTCCACTCGTGACTGGTCTCCAACTGGATTTAACTCCATTCACCACCACTCTCTGGGCCCGGCCCTCCAGCCAGCTCCTTACCCAGCCGAGAGTGTACCCATCCAAGCCACGGGCTGCCAGCTTTTGCAGGAGGATTCGTGTCTACTCCTTTGCTTCACACACACTTCCATGTCAGCTGCCATACTGTCAGGCTGCCCCTCTGCTGTCATCTGTCACACACATAACAAATGTAATGGGATACTGGTGGGAAGGTTCAACCTTTACTGTCATACCACCAGTATCTGCCTTTGACACTGCAACTATATACAAAACAGCAATTCCTTGCATTCTGCTTTATAGCAAACATGACATAGTCTCACCTCTACCAAAGGGTACTGCAGAAAATATAAATTGAAATACAGAAAAGCATTAGCAAGTTATTGATCTCGAGTCTACAAGATCCATTAAACATACTGGCCAAACCCATTTCACTGTGTATTTCACAAAAAAAAAACAACAACTGGTCTCTTCTCTGCCTCAGAGTGGATATGACCTGACACCAGGCAGCAGCAAGGGTTTTGCTGCTCACTACCAGCTCCCTACACAGGAGACCTGCAGGTGGATCAGATAAGGAACCGACTGTACCCCCAAAAATCAGACACTGTGCGTGCAACCAGTTACTTCTTATAAATGCCGTGGGTAAAACTTCAATGAAACCCCCCTCCCAACTTATATATCTTTTCATTCTGAGAGTGGCAGTTTGAGTAAAATCTTTGCAATCAAGAGAAGGAGGGAAAAAGTGTAACATTTTTTTCTTGAAACAAAAACTGCTGTTTTGTTTGCATCTTCAGTCTACAGATGAGGTGTGCTCATCCACGTGTAGAACTACCATTACAGGCCTTGGTAGTTGCAGACAAAATCAGCCAGGTGGGGACTCTGCATACAACACACTCGTGTGTAACTGAAAGGAGCAAATACTCTCAATGGATTAAGAAACAAAGCCAGACTCAGGTCAGACTTATGAACAAAGAAGTGCTAATTACATTTTGATAATGAATATATCTGGTGAAATTGCAGACCAAGTGCGGGTGTTGCACAAAGACAAAAAGGAAAAAAAATGTGTATAGCTGCTCACTCCACTGTGTTAATTGGCACTGGAAAACAAATACTCTTTAATGTATTGACGTGAAATGGAAAGTTACTTCTACAATAACTTTTAATTCATCAAGATTTCATCAGCCGATGATTCCTCCCCTATCAGATTCCAGCTTAGCATTTTTTGCCTACCCATTTTTCCTTTGGGGAAAACGCATTTTGAATACATAACATATGAAGATTGAGATGAGGACATTACAGTCAGTCCTGATACATTTAGTTGCCTTAGGGGAGGCCATAATCGAGCAGTGCTTAGCAGCCTCAGCCAGAAGAATGAGCCTTATAAACATCAAGTGGTATTTATTTCTAAAGCAGTTTGTTTTCAAAGGGCTATTTTCGATAGACATTGTTCTTGGTACATGGAGACTGCAGAAAACACATGCGTCATTTTTTTCATGGTAGTGCAATAGATGGTAATGGAAATAAAGACATTTCTATGGGGATAGGAAATGCATCTCAGCTCAGAATCACACATCATTTTGTCGGCGAATTTTTGGCCTAATGAAAAGTAGATGATGAATGCATGGAATTCAAAGAATGTATTTATCTTGGAAGCTCTTGGGATTCTGTGCTTCTCTGGAAAGGCATATAGCATACTTTCTGTTGGTGCTGCAGGATAGGACAGGTATCTGCGAGCACTTGCAAAAACAGAGAGGGGAGGACCGGAGGCACTTAGGATTACAATTTATTCTAAGGACTATTAAAAAAAACGAGGAAAAGAAATACATCGATGCTCCTGAATCTTAATAACTACTAAAGAAGCAATTTTATGGCAAATAATTCAGAATACGCTATCTGGTGGGATACACATATTTTGTTGTAATTATGATGTTTTCTTTAGGTGGTGAAGGAAAAGAAGCAAGGGTAGGAAAACACCAATATCCCTGCCAAACTGCGCACCCACCACGCTCCAGGGAAAACCGGGAGCCGTGCCGCTCCTGCGCCTTCGTTGCCAGAGGTTTTGTCGGCTGCCCTCTAGTGAGGCTGTGCAGTGGCACAGCCCCAGTACGTGCAGCCGGCCGTGAGTTTGACCCCTTGTCCTGGTCTGCAGCATTTAATTTGCAGCCTTCTGTCCCACATCAAGGCGATCAGGCAGTGGAGAAAAGGGGGAGTAGGAAAGAGAAGAGGCGAGAGATGGGTCTATGAGTATTTCTCAGCGTTGTCATCAAAAGGCAATGCCCAGGCATGTGGTCTGTATTAGTGCTGGGGGAGACGGGTTTGGACTGCGTGATCAGGAATTTATACAATGCTGTTTGCTCACCACCTTCAGCAAAGGATGTGTTTCAAGAAACGAATATTTCACCGCACTTCCAACTGTGTTTGCAATAGTCATTGTTTGGCACAAATCCTCTACCACAGCAGGCCAAATGCAATTAAATGATGTCAGATGTGAGCGAAAAATAATGAAATTTTTCTTCCATAAATCATAAAATCCCAAGTATTTGCAATCTTGCACTGGTCTTGTAATCCAAAGCCCTGCTTACCTTGCTTTATCTTTATGAAGGTGATGAATAAAACGTAACGCAGTGTGCTTGATTGTAAATTATAATTTTATGAACATCAAAAATGCAAACTTGCAAAGCTTATGATCATGTTTATGTGTCCACATATTTAAGTGCCAACAGATGTTCAATGATCAATAAACTCAATTTATATACATTATTCCGTCACGTCCCTGATCATAAACACAGGCTGGGAACGTCCAGCTTCGCACTAAGTAAGAAGGATGATAATCAGCTCCAAAGTTACAATACAGGCTGCTATTGTAGTTTTGTTCAACTCTAGAAATAAAACAGGTGATGATTTTAATTAAGATTGCTGAGATGGAACCTGTGGGTTCAAGTCTAAACCGTGGATCTATGGAAACAGCAAGTGGCTCAGCTCAGCTTGTGCTGGGCATGGGTGACTGACAAGGATCTTGTTTATTGTGGTAAATTAACAGCACCCAGTAGCTTTAAGCTCTGTAAAAAGATGTCCCTGAATGGTAGGTGGTGTTGGCATTGACAATGATAAACAAAAATGCATTAATCAGAGAGTAATGATCAGCACAGATATCATAGGAAGGCACGTTTACAGGACTGACTCGCCAGAGTTGCTGTATGTAAGCAAAAAGTAGAAATTTGTGGAACAGTATAATGCTGCATGTGAGCTTGAGCCCAGTCTGAGTGGAAGAAGAAACTCTTGAAATCAGATGCCTATCGTGTAATAGAGGATGGGTTCACTTAACTTAAAAACTGAGCAAAAAGGACACTTCTCTGCTCTTCATGTGTTACATAAGATGTAAGAATGAAAAAATAGAAGCAAAATAGGAAAAATGATACATTGCCTTGGTTTCTCCTGTCCTTCCACTGTGTTTTGTCCACTGAGATAGCAAACCCAGCAGAATTAGTCAACTGTGAAATGAGAGCAGCCCATTCCCCCTCTGCAGTAGAGTTACTGCACAACCGCAACTGGAATTTCTGGCTTTTCTGAGCTCTGCACTTTTCCCCTTGCCTGAAATAAGAAAGCGGCGTTTGATCACTCGGGGATGTTGGTGCTGCTGCTCCTGCTGTGTGCCACGCCAGCAGGGTGAGGGTGCTGCTGCCGTCCCCTTCCAGTGTGGACATTGGACAACCCTGCCCTGTGTCAGCCCAAGATTTGCAATCAGGAGTAACAGGTTCAGCCAGCTGCCTTCCAACTGCAAGCTCCTATAATTGCACATAGTCACAAACCCCAGGTCATTTTTTGGAGTTACTTATCTCCATGAACTGCTTTTTGTTCTAATATAATCTCAAATTATTGTCTCCTTTTCAGAAACGCTTCCTTTTCATGAGTAGCTGTAGTTTAAATTTTAAAAAAAAAAGTATAGCGTGTAGAATTAGTCTATAAATCTTTGCAACTGCCGCATGTCCAGTGGGGCATCCAGTATGATAATCACCTTGCTGTCTGCTTAGAACTGTTTTTCTAGATGTAATGGGGCTTATATTATTCTTGGTTAAGACTGAGTCCGGGAGAGCAGAGCGATTAAACCTCCCGTTGTAAATTTTCTTAGTATAAGAAGTCTCCTCTGAAACACGGCAAATGGTGGAGCTCAGAGTTGGCTTTGTTCTCACTGCCAATGTTTAGTTTTTTCATATATTCTTCTGAAAGGGTGTATGTTGCAACTTTTTGTCAAAGCTTTCATGTATGGGCAACGCTCATATCCAGTTCTACAAAACGTCTGTCAACAAATGCTTTAACAATGGGGAAAAGAATTTTCTGCCAATGTGTTTTTTCTGGCTTACCCAGGTACAGCTCTTCTCTGATTCCAGCAGAACCCACCAATGGCATCTTGGGTTAACTCAGAATTGGGATCTTACTAATCCTGTGCACTGAGACAGTATTGCTGGTTGCCTTTTTTGTATGTTTATGTGTTGCTTTTTGTCACTGAATGACATACTGTTCAGATATTTCTGTCTAACCCACCTGAAATGAATTTTCCCCCTCAGGAGGCTGTGGTATGATTTTTCTATATAGCTCTGCTGCAACACATGCTTGCACATCGATAAGGACTTTCTTGCTGCAATGAAACCACATCCTTTGCCAAACGCAGCAGCCCCTGTTCCTGCAGAGCACCGTGTGCTGCACACCGCCGTGTGTCACGCTGCTCTCCGGCCATGACCTTGTGTTGCAGAGGTGTACAATGGAACAGGGCGGCAGCCTGCGCAAGGAAGAGCCGGGGTGAAACCCAGGTTGCTCTGCAGAGCTGGCACTGCGGCTGGCCCAGCTGTGAGCCAGCATCCCTCAGTGTGAAGGCACGTTTCACAACTTGCTGTTTAGAACTTGCCACTGTTAAATGTCTCCTTGTGCCACGCTGCTTCTGGCTGAACTGCTGCAGGTGCTGCGTGCGTGTTTGTGTGTGTGACCGGTGTTAGTGTAGCATGTACAAAATTTGCAGGTGCCTTTTCGTGATATTTTTCTTGAGATAAAGACAATATCAGAGATATAATATACAGAGATGTAATGCCATTTAAGAAATCCTATTCAGATACATTTAGTTTTGCATTTGACAAGATTTGGTCATGCATAACCCCAAGAAATGTGCATCATAGAATGACAGGATCACAGAATATCCCAAATGGAAAATGTATCTCATCTTTTCACATGCACAGCTGTCACTTACTAAAGTGGGCAAAAGCTGTGTACGTAAATCACAGTGTGAATGCAGCAGACAAGGACAGGACATAGAGCCCATGAGTGAAATAAGATTTTCATTTCAGCTATCATTTCTGGGTGTGCTGAGATACATCTGGAACCTGTAGCTATAATTTTGCCTGTGTTTGAGAAAGGTGTGCTTCTCTGCACGCTCTGCCAAACCCCCGTGCTTTGCTGTGGATCTCAGTGGAGCAGCACACTGGGAACATCTTTCCTTGAGCAGCATCCCCAGGTCAGCTCTGATGCCCACGAGGTTGGTGTGCAGGGCTCCTCTCATGGCTCTGCAGCTCCACGTGCGTGTGCCCACGAGTCCCCTCCAGCACCGTGTGCCTCCCCGGGGCCTTCTAATGTAAATAATTGCAGGTAGTTGATAAACGGGTACTTGGCATTGTGTGGGCGGCAGGGTTTTGTTAGCATTTCCTTTGATCGTTTTGTAAGGAAAGTGCTGGTATTTACCTAGGAGGTACTCTCTGTATTATGTTCATCTATTGGGTCTGAGCGTAAATCTCCAGCTGTAATGCCTCCGAACCACGGACGTGCTCAGTGCTCACTGTATCTGGAAGAAGTCACACTGCGGAGAGATGTGCCATCTGCAAAACATTTCCTAAAAGACTCCAGAGGGTAAGGGACTCTCATTTGAAAATGCATTAATTTGGGAAATCAACGGGTCCTTCTTTTGATCCTGAGTTGCCTTGGGCAAAAACATCTGAGCTTTCTTTTTGGAAAAACGCTTCCCCTTCTTTTACACAGCTGCCTCGTGTCTTAATAGTGAAATTCATTCTATGTTCTGGCAGAACTTCTAGGGATGGGAAAGGGTAAAGCTCCAAGGCAAAAAAAAAAAAAAAAAAAAAAAAGACACAGATTTTCCTTTTCCAAGCCCCTTACAACAGAGCCCATAATTTCCCCCAGTTTCCCAGTTTGAAGGTGGTTGGAGACCCAGAACACTGTCGAACACAGCCCCACAGGCTGCACATGCATCCATGCCCTAGTCCCCACCTCCTGCAGGTTCTGCTTTGTCAGTGCACACTGGCCAAGTAGCAGGTTGGCTGCTTCCTTGTTGCTTACCTAGAGAATCTTCGAGGTCCTTTTCAGCCCAGGCCATTCTATGACCTCTCAGTCTCAGAATATTGGTATCACCAGAAGTCGTGCATGTGCACAACTCTGAACACAGCTCTTTCACTTTCTGGGTGAGCACAAGTCATGCATGCAGACCCACTGCTCTCTGAGCCCTTATACAAACAAACTGACACCTGGGTTAAGACTTAAGCCCAGCATCTTTCCCCTAAGCAACTGGCTCAATTCCCTGTCAGACTCCAAGCAGCTCCACATGATGGAGGATCTACATCCTGCTTCTTTAAATCATCCATATTTCTCCAAAATTACCTGAGATTCCTATGGAAAACTGTAGGCAGGTGACCAAACTGCTCTTACATACGGATATCACATTCTCATGGTGTTGTAATGTCACAGGACCAGCTCTGCAAGTCAGCATGCAAAACCAGCAGACAGCTGCGCAGTTTTCTGATGCCTTTGGTATCCTTCCAGGTTTCTGAGCAGGCTTATGGGGAGTTCTGGTGGGTGCAGAACTGGCACAGGGTAAATGGAAATGGAAACTGGAGTCAATGGTCCACCTGAGAAGTGTGAACAGCAGCAATTAGACTTGATCTTCAGACAAAGAGGATCATGTTGAGTTCTTCTGTGGTCAGTAGAGAAAAATAAGTCCAGATGGGCAGTGACTGGGAGGCTCAATGTCAGACTGAGATGAGAAATTGAAGTTTTCAGTGGTTGCAGTTAAATGAGAAGTACCAAATAATGGTTTGCTTCTAAATAAAACTCTTAATGACAACAGCCTCAGTAGTCTTTCTGTTCCCAGCACAGTCTGACCCAACCTTTTGGAAAACAGTTTAGAAACTGCATAAAGAAAAGCTCCTTCCATCCAAAGTAGAGACACCTCCGTATCCCTCAAGGTACAAAAATTTGCTGATACCTTACATCTGTATACAGTCCCATGAATCTTCTGCTCACATCTGCTCATTTGGAAATTGTGTGTTTTTGGCAAGTTCTGCATAGCACCCCAGCATGTAGTCCTGGGAAGCACAAATTGGCCCTTCCAGCAGGTTTCATGCTCCTACTTATCTTATGGAGATACTCCACCCAGAACTGAGCTTCAAGGTGGCAGAAATGTCTTCAAAACTCAGAGGAGAGGTTCTAACTTTTGCACTTTTTTCATTCCCCAGAAGAAGGAAGGATAAAGACCCATCATCTGCACAAAATAAATACAATTTTAGGAGATTTTATCTAACTGAAAGTTGTAATTTATCTGATTAATGTCATTACCAATGGCAGTTTGTCCTTTGATTGGAACAAATGGCACATGCTTGTCAGTCTCTAGGATCTTTATTTCCAGTATTGCAATACACAAGGTCCGTGGGTAGCATCACAACTTGCACCTTTCCAGCATTAGGTCTTATGCTCGTTGGCCTTCAGAGAGCATTCAGAATTTTTAGCCAACTGCCTTAGAAAGATAGAAGTCTGTAAAGCCATACCTGTATGTAGCAGATCCTGGATTTATTCCCCCCAGTAGGGCTTGAAAACAAAACGAAAGCAGTGCTGATTGTGGCAGAAAAGACAGATTCTACCCATGCTGTTCAAAAACTCCAAAACATGAAGGATTTATTTAGAAAACAGGTTTCAAGTTGTTCTGGACTCATTCACCCTCCAGTAGCTTCACCTCAGGACATCAGATGGCTTCATTTCCTGGCATGGAGATGGGCTGGCTGACTCAGTAAGAACATTTGATCCGAAGTCCCAAACATCCTGATTCAGAGCAGAAAATACTCCACAGAACACACACGTTCTGCAAAAGGGAAGAGATGAGCAATATGGTCCCCACTGTGTCAACTGCCGTTGTGTTGATCACCCAGTCCTGGTGGCTTCTGGAGCAAAAGGAGCCAGGAACAAGGCTGAGTGTGCTGAGAGCTCCTTGCTGGCACCCCCAGACAGTGGGACCTGGGGAGATGTGTTTTGTGGATTTCTGTGACCTGTCTGAGCAATACTTCCTTGGCATCCAAATCCAACATAAGGGTTCAGATGAGGCTTCCTTACAAGCACCTGGCAATACAATTTGCAAGGAAAATTTTACCTCTTAATATTTTACTTCAAAATATGTAATCAGTGAAAATTATATACATTTACTGCTTCCTCAGTAGCCACCATGCAGTCAGAAAGGTGAGGAACTTGCAAGGTCTATTTTCAATGCTGGCATTTCCATGAAGACAAGTTTCCATAAGGCCTCATTCAAAATACAATTCTAAATCTTGGCTTCTGTTTAAATCCTATTTTTCATTGTGTTTTTTTCATGGAAGTTTGGTGATTTGCCTGAACTTACGGATGGTTTTTCATTTCTCTGCGGAGGAATGAAATGGGATGGGGTAAAGAAAGTACTTGGCAGCTGAAACTTCTTTCCAGAACGATGCATGTTGCTCGTAGCAGTGCCTGGCCTTGTGCATATCTTGGGATGCTGTCCCCCCAGGACACTGCTACACCACTTTAGGTGACTCTGGCACTTCCATAGTGCCACAGGTCTTGGCTTGGGCGCTCCTATCATGCTGAGGGCACAGACAGACTACCTATAAGCATTGCCTCACTGAGAACAGCTGATTTTTACCTGTCCCTCAGATACTTTATATCATGCTTTCCGACCCTTACCATAAAAGCCATCTCAAAATCTTCTGCTTCCCACTTGGGCTGGTTTAGAAGCTGTGCTTAGGAATACCCGAGCAAATACCCCCCCCCCCCCGAAAAAAACCACTCAGGTGAATACCCGTGCTGCAGTCCAAAAATCTAGATGAGCAAGTGCTGCTGTGTTGCTGTGCTCAGCCTGTACTTCATTGGTCCGTGGGTCAAGTGAGTGTTCTCTTAAACTAAACTGTTTACCTTACATCTTAAGCATCACTGAAGCTTCTAACAGCTCCTATTCAGAGGGCATCAGTTATGCACACACTCTCTAAAGTTCATGAAACCCTACTGTAAGCTGGCACAGTACCAGCTTGCTGTGCAGCCCATGCAGCCAAGCAGCTGATGAAGTTGGTGACAAGGCACTTCGTCAGCCCCCAGCCAGCTCTAGAGCTTCTGCCATTTAGTTTCCCAAAATTGCAAACCAGCAAGACAGAACACAGCCCCTTGGATGCTGTATCTACGTGACATGGCACAAAACCATCTCCTTCATTTAGCCATTTGTTTCCACCCCATGAACACGCTGGCTTATCCCAGCACAACTATTTGTGAAACTACATTGCGACCCAGACTGGGGAACAGATCCAGGTCAAAAATAACTCAGCAAAAGAAAAGGTTATTTTTAACCTCAGCTTCACGAGAGGCTGTGATGCCAAGGAGGGGGGTGGCTGGAGGCAGTGGAGTGGAGGGACAAGGAGGAGCTGATAGTAGAGGTGCAGGCTCGTGGTCAGCAAGCTGGGACTCAGCTCCCATGGCAGTCCTGGTGGCTCTATGAGACAGCCACAACAGCCTGACGATGGCCCAACAAAGTAAAGAAAAATTCCCTGGTACTCCCTTCCTTCCATTGCAAACCGTGAAACTTGAAACATCCGATAGTTGGTGGGACCCCATGCTCTCACATTTTTGAGAAGTTCTTTGGCACTGCCAGGTCTGCAAGACCTAAAAGAGAAGGTGAGAAGGCCTCAGTTCTTCCTGCAGAGGGATGCACATCAGGATCAGGTCTGGACACTGACTTACCTCCATGTGAAATTGCTGTTGGAAGTGAAATAGACCCACAGTCTGGAGAGCTGGTAGACCTGGTAGAGGATCCTTATTTCTAATTCTGCTTATGCATTTGTGTGAGCTGCTTTTCCAGAGTTCAGAGATAGCTGGCTGCAAGCATGCTTCCCCTTTAGCCTTTGAACACACTATTAATGAAGAGATTTTTATCTGATGTATCTAACAGGCAGGTATTTCCTTCCTGCCCTTCCCCTTGCTCTCTTGGAATGACTACATAGCTTCTTTTGGCAACTGCACTTCATATACTGTGTTCAAAGAACTATATAAGAGCAACAGCATGACAGGCAACCCATAAAACATAAAAGGGCTGCTCATATCATCCTGCGTGTCAAGTTAATGTTACCCTCTGGCCATATGCAACCATTATATGTAACAATCATTAAAACTGCTATAAAGCGGTCTGTAAAGAACAGCCTTACCTTGGCTTAGAAGACATAAGGGATCTTCTCTCTGCTGCCTGCCAAGGTATTACTGGTATATTTATCCTCAGAAAATGAGCTGCTGCCTTCTCAAAGTAGCAGGAAAAGCTCTCTAACTTTTTTTTTTTTTCTGTTGTTATACCAAATCTAAATGGGTTTCAATGGTGTTTCTTCCAAATTGTCAGGAAAATGAAAGCATCTGCAGGTGTTAGGAAGTGAGCTTGTTTCAGAAGATAGAGACCTAAATGGAGCAACAAAAAAAAAAGGTACTTTGTATGGGAAGGGGAGGTGTATGTGATCACTTAACTACAAGGTAAAATTTATTATGGCAGCTATTACTAAACCAGATGTTGGAGCACACGGTTTTAATATGGGTGTAAAAGATTTGAATCTTGTTTGAATGCACTGATAATATATATGCATCAATAAGGCAGGCCTGTCTAAATAAGCACAGCATCACAGCTTGCAGGGACCTACGAAGATCCCTAGTTCTTCTCTCTACCCACCTGGGTGGTTTGTAAAACTGAGTCTTACAGACTTCCAGATAGAGTTCAGTACTAATCTACTGCTAGAACAAGGAAAGGCTTTTTCTAATGCCTAGCTTTATTCTCTCTTAATTTTAAGCCCATTGTTCCTTGTTCTGTCCTCCACAGACATGGGAAACTGACTGTCCAATTCTTTTTTGTAGTCTTCCATAAAACACTTCAAGTCTGTTCTCTCATTCCTCAGTTTTCTTTTCTCTAGATTAAACATCCCCAATTTCAAAACCTCTATACCAAACTCTTTCCAATTAGTCCATGTCTTTCTTGAAACTCATTTCCTAAAAACTGGGCACAGGCATCCAGCTGAGGTTTTATTAATGCTGAGTAGAGTGGAAGATTACTTCAAATGTCCTACAGACAGTAATTCTCATCATCCATCCCACTGTGATATTTGCCTTTTTCATAACAGTGTGATCTTGCTGACTCCTATTCAACTTGTGATCTGCAACAAGCCCCACGTCCTTTTTTGCAAAACTCTTGCCTACCCAGTTACTCTTTTGTGCTGTTAATCACTCTCGCCTAACTGAAAATTCTCCTTCTTATTGAATTGCATCTTATTTCTAGGCAATTTCTTTTCACTTTGTCAAGATTGTTTTGAATTCCTTGCCTTCCATCCAACCCCCCAGGTTTGCATCTGTAATACTAGCACATGCACATTTACAAAGAAAAATGCTGAAACGTTCTTTAAGACAGATCCTTTGGAGATCTGTATTTCTAGACTAGTCTTCTGGACAGTTTTGACCTCATACTTTGACAGGTTTATTTCATTCTATTTTCTTAGCCCACCTATCTAGACAGTGTCAAAAATTTTACTCAAGTCATGACATACGACAGCGATCCTTCCTCCTATTCAGAAGGCCTACTACTTAACAAGAAATTAAACTGGTCAGGTGTAATTTGTCCTTAACAAATCAGTGGCAGCTATGTATATCACTCTTTTACTCTAGCTGATCGCAAACAGTTCTGAGATTTTTCTGGGAACTGAAGTTAAGCTGAGCCAATCTCTGCTTTTAGCCTCCTTTATGGGTAATAGGACAAAAGTGGAGGTTGCTATTTAGTATCAGAGAATGTCCCTATTCTGCAGTGTAAATTCCTCTTCTGATACCACATCATATGAACATCTCCATCTTCCAGTGATCTGATTGCTCTGCACAGGCAATGAAGAACTGGGACCCAGACACATTTTTGCAGCTTCAGTTCCTCTCTTGGCAACATTTTTGCATGCATTAGAGTTCTGACGTAACTTAATGGAAGCAAAACTTGCATCAAAATCTGCTATAAACATTTTACTTCCAACTACTAAAGATCACAGTGATCAGAGTACCGTGAACGATGGCTAAACTTGAATCAGGACATATTTGGGGAACATATCAAAGGCTTATGTATGTATGTATGTATGTATGCATTTATTTATTTATTTACTTTTTCTGCTCCTTACCCTATTGAAACAAAGTCTCATAGGCATCAGCAGTATCTCCAGTCAGTAAGGTTATTTCTTTGCCACAGAACCCTAACTCTTCTTACATGCACCTGGGAGGAAAGTTCATCTGCTTTCATTTGCCCACTGCTGGTCCCTGATAAGCCTATGTTAGGAATGCACATGAAATGAAAAGTCCTTTTGTCTAAGCAGCTTGCCAGAAACAACAGACTAAGAGGTGGTTCATGTGATATACCACAGATGAAACCCTGATACAAATAAAGCTAATACGAGTTCTACATTTGGCATGGGAAGAGTCATAATGTCACCCCTAGCAGACTATTTTATACTGATTACAAAATGAAAGTATTGCATGGAATCTCTATCCACCAGTTGTCCTTTGTGCAAAGACAGATGTGCACTCCACCCCTCAAAGACTGTCTACAAACTTCCTCCTGCCCAGGGAGTGGTGCTTGGTAAGTCTCCAGCTATCACAATTTTCCTCTGAAAATTATTGACTATGTGGCTCTAACAATCGATAAATCCACCATTGTTTGATCCAAACTTTGTCTTTGTTTAGAGGCCAAAAGAAAGATTAGGAAACGCTCTTGCATTGATTAAGGAAAAATGATGATGTTTAAGTGGGTGGAAAATCATAACAGTCAAAAGAATATCAAGGCATCTGGCTTTCATATTCTACAATTTGATAAAGCAGATGATATTTTTAAGGGGAAAAAAAAAATAGCAAGTCTTCACCAACAAGAAAGTATAAGATACGTTAACTAAGCATAATAACCTGGCAAAGTACATTTACAAGAACGTCCCGAAACAGCACTGTCACTCCACTCCCAATTTGCTTTCCATGTTCTAAGCTGATGACAGAGTTCTCCACTCAGGGGGAGGTCTCGGGGACATTATACAAAGCTAATTTTATGGCTTATGTTTTGCTGTGTTTTCTTCACACCCCTCATCTCATTCAGGAAAGTAATTGTGGATGAAAGCACAACAGCAGCTGCACTGGGGATGTGTCAGCCCTGCAAGTAGATATTTCCAAACACCATGAGCATGGTCTCAGCCATGGAGCACATTAATTCATTGCACTGTGCTGGTCTTAGGGCATCTGGCCTGAAGCTTAGAGAATACCACCACTTTTGTGAATTTGCAATTGTTTTCTTAGCATCTGCAAAGCACAAACTCAGCTTCATGAGTAGGGACTGTCTTATATTTTGTGTACAATAACCACAATAAGCCTACTGACCTAAGTGGGGACTTTGCTCTGATGCTGCTATCATTCATCCCAGTTGTGTTGCAGACAAATAAATAATGATGACGTGGGTGACAATATGGCTGCTGAGAGGTAGTGCCACAGTGGCAAACAGAATCTCATTTTCTAAGTCCTGATGTGAGCAAGATTTTTTTCCCCCACTGTTTATTTTCGCTGCCATCTATCTGGAGAACTTCAATATCTTCAAAGCCTGTTCTTGATGTCTTTCTCCACTCATATTTATTTGGTCTTATATTATAAAAGAGCTCAGTTAACATAGGGATGATGCACATAACAGTGCTGTCTCTGTTAATGTGCTGCCATAAAACTTGGTAGAAAACTTCAGAGACAGCAGAACAGAGATAGTTCCTGTAGAGTCCTGCAGAGACCTCTAAAATACAGCTGTATTCGTACTAGAAACTTGTGTCTTTTCCATCCAATTCTGATTCTTCTGTATTAATGTTACCACAGAAAAGAAGAATTATCTTGATAGTCTGGCCAGCCATCTTTGTAATTAGGCATTCATCCAATAGGCTATAATTTATCCAGGTATCAATAATTGGCTCTAAATGTCCTTTCATACCATCTAAAAGAAAGTTATATTTAAATAACCTTCCTAGGCATCAGTAGTTCTATCTACTAGAGATGTGCACTTTTAATGATGCATTCCTCAGTGGCTCCTTGGCATGCCCATCTGACACGCTTTGCCTACACTCACTTGAACTTCAGAGTCTCGAGATAGGGTCCCTGCCTCCAACCAGGCTAAGGGTAAATTTATTCTGGGATTTCTGTACCAATCAAAATTAGATGAAAGACACAGGTGTAGAATAGCTTGGCTCAGGACTGGTTCATAGGATTGGCACATGGTTGTAAGCAGGTTTTCTCTCCAACTAATGTTTGTGAGGAACCTCAAGAAAGGAGAAAGAGGACTATATGTACTGAAATCTCTTCCCCCGAGGCATTCAGTGAAGGCATTCAGTGAAGATCCTGAATTTGTCTAGTCATATGTGGGAGAAGCAATGGGGAAGGAGATCTGGTGTTGAAGCAATAGCCCATTTCCTAGGAAGTGACGGAGCAGAGCTCATTTAAGGAACATACACAGAGACTGCAGGCGAGCGTCTACAGTCTGCTAGTCATGACTCAAGAGAGTAATTTCACTCCTTTTCCAAGATGCTTATGCTCAATGTCCTGCCTGCAGACCTCACTGCTTGATTTCCTTGGTCATGCAGTGATGCTATGACTCAGATAAAACAGGATGATGGGGTGGCAGGGTCGTTTTGGAAAACAAAGACAGAAAACCAAAGGGGAAGGTAGGAGCTAGAAAATGATGAAAGCTAAGAACTTGAGCAGTTCCTCTTAGCACGCACCCTGTCTTGTGTGGTAGATTCTGGCTGCGACCTGACATTCCACTAATTCCTGAACTCCTGTAGCCACTTTTCCCTTCAGCCATAGAGAGATTTCAATGACCTTAGCTCCCATGCAGATTATTAATAGAGCATGGATCCACTGTCACAGTGAAGTGACAACAATTGCTGGTGCCATCACTGGCCTCTATCAAAGAAGGACATATGATGATCCTGGATTGGCCAAAGCTCCAGGTAGCAAATTCTTAGCTCAACAACTGCTATGCAGTGTTATTAGGAGGGGATTTAAGGGCAACATGGGGTTCTTTCTCCCCTTTCCTGAAGACAAGGGTTGGTTTAGTGAGACACAGACTTTGGAAATGGTCACTCCTGATATATCATAGTGGATATGTATGGGGGAAGAAATCACCGCATTCCTTGTCTAGTGATAGTTTTCAAATTAAAACTACGTTGTTTGATCTGCACAAATTGTATATAATATGGGTATGGGTGGGAAGATTGATTTGAAGTAAACTTTCTTGCTCTTTGTTTCTTTGCCAGCAATTGTTCGTTAAGAAGAAGCAGGGAGGGCTACAGTGTCTGCCAGAGAAGGAAAGCTGGGCTACGTGGCTGCTCAGAGCTGGCTTACAATCCAGCAGCTCCTGAAGAGCATAATAAAGGTTATCCATTGTGGAAGGACATGAACTTTACATAGCATGAAAGGTCCTCAGCCTTTGCTACCGTGTGCAGTTTGACAAATGATGCAAAGATAAAAATAACTGATATAAAAAAATCAAGGAAAGTGTTACTAGGATACCAATCATTCAGTGGAGGACAAATCAGAATCCAATGAGACTGTAGGTAATGATAATTACAGTGCTGTGTAAGCATGTGAAGCAGGTTAGCAGCAGTCCTTTCATTTGCTGGGGGATGCCCAGCCAGAATGCCAGGCTCCAAATAAAATTTAAGTTTATGTTAGACTGCTTTGTCTTTTTGCTGCCATATGTGTTCAAAGTAAGATTCTTTTCCAGTACTAGTTAACAGCTAAGCAAAGTGGGGTCAGAGTGAGCTTTCCTTCATAGCTGCTACACCCAGCCTGTATAACCCAGAAACAGCACCCTGCAACAGGGTGACCTGAACGTGGTCTGGGCCCTGTCTACGTGGCAGAACCACAGGGAGAACACAGCAGGGCTTACAGCACCCAGAAAGCAAGTTCTGTCAGGCCTTTATAAGTAGTTCATTCACGTGACTTCATAACTAGAGTTCTGTCCCCAACACCAGACCCAGATCTACTTTGATGGTGATGAAACGTTTCTTCTCAGCCTGCCAACCTCAGGTTGACCACCATCTTCTCCATAGCTGATTTACTGAAAGTCTGCTGTGGGGACCCTCTCATTACCTCTCTAGAAGAAGCCAGCTCCGTCTCTGCCATGTATCTCCATGCTTTCTTACCTCTTTTGTTGATTCCTTCTGGATTTCCTCTAATTTGTCAACCTTTTAAAATAAGCTAGAAGCCAGAAATAGGACTTCTGCTGACAAATCTTAACTCTCATATCTTTCACATATTCTGGTTCTAAATACATTTCCAACATTCCATCATTAGCAAATTCCAAGACCCTGGTGACCATCTGTGTTTTACTGTGTTTTATGTTATACTTTTTAGAGTGCTTTGTAGCACTGAGGTCAGCTCTTCTGATCATCTCTGTGAGTTGCTAAAGCAAAAAGACCCTCATGCATTTCTTCTTCCCTGTGATTTAGTTTTCCTCAGACTTCCACCAAGACATCCACCTTGTTCTTTCCTAATTTTCACCATGGGCAGTCAAGAAGCAGCTTCTTAGCTTTCCCTGAAGTGAAAACAAGCACATGTATCCAAGCGCAGAGCTGCATCTTTCACTTTTGTATTCCTATCTTTGTTGAAATAAAAAAATGTGTGTGTTTCCAAATTCCAGGTCTCTGATTTGTTCCATTCTATTATGTTGTGGTTTTGTCTGTATATGAAGACTTGGAGTTTTCCTGTTTTATTCAACATATTCCTGATACTCACACACAGCCATCTATTTTGGATATCCAGTTGTTTGCCCTTTTACTCTCTCTGATCCTTCTTGTTTTTTGTTTTTTGTTTTTCTTTTTTCTTTTTTTTTTTTTCCTAACAGTATCCATCTGAAAATTGTTAACAAAGTAATAACTACTGCCAAGCAAGGATATAGGTGTGGCTTTGTGATGTAGATACTGGTCAGCAAGGAACTTGACAGAGACTCCACAATTACTGTAATTCCCATTTATCTCTGGACAGATTCCAGATGGTAACAGCTTTCAGCCTCTGCCAACCTGGGCTGGAGCAGTTTGCCTGTATGTGATTCTGTGTGTCTGTCAGCCAACTCTGAGATCCAGTGCAAAAATCTGGTGCCGAGAGGGTATTTTGATACTTGTGAGAACTGCCTGGATTAGGAACATGACAACTAGTTTGTAACAGATTGAAAAAAAAGAGGGATTGTGATAATATGAATAGCACTTTATTCACAGAAATAGTTGCAGTTAAATGCTAATTACCAATGTAAATCAGAAATATATATTTTTTACATGCATGCGCAAGCATTCCCTGAAAATCTTAATAGAGATTAAAGGCGAGCTGGAATTGCTCATACAAAGCATGCGAAGGAACTGTAGCCTCTCCTGATGTGTGATGTGTTTCTCAATGAAGTGTCACGTTGTCGGTTTGTACGGAGCAGGCAATGTGCAGCCTAGGTGGTAAATCACAGCTGAAAAAGCAGCTCTGATATGACTCTCACTTCTCTCAGGTGTCTTAGGCCTATTCTGGGCTGGACAACTGCAGAATGCTGAGCTGTTGGAAGACAAATGAGTGATAAGCTGTTATTTGTTTCCATTTAGCACAGTAGTTACAAACACACACATGTAATAGCACTAGGAACTATGCCCAGCACTAATCCAAATGCCCAAAGTGTGAGGCAGAAGTCATTCACTATAAGCGCACCCTGTTTGAGAAATCCTTCCCACTGAACTCACCTCCTCAGAAATCTTGCATCTATAAGGGATCCTTGCAAAGAGCTGAGGACCTGCTGCACCACAGCACGGCAGCAGTCAGGAGCTGTGTGTGAGCCCTGTCCTGAGCCTTTCCACAGGCAGAGCCAGCAACCACTTGCTTCTGAGCTACAGCTTATCTCGGCTGTCGGGACAAAACACACGGTCTCGTTTTAGAGATACTTGTGGCAAGGCCAAAATAATAAAATACTTCACATCCAGGCCTTGAGTTGCACCTGGAAGGAAGAAGGAAATGAACACTGTTTACAGAGTGGCACGCGGGTACTGAGAGCTGATAATCGATAATTTGGGCTTTAAAGGATCAGAAGCCCTCCCAGCCAGCTGAGCTGCTCCCCGTAATTGGGAAGCTCAGAACAGGACACCAGATATATGCCTTTAGTGAATACATAGAATGAGCCTATTTGACTCCCTCTAACTTTTCATTCAAGCTAATGTGTAATTAGAAATGAGAACCAAGTGTACTTTTTGACAGAGGCATTTCGTGGACATCAATTGTGTGTGGCAGCTCTGCTCTGAGCTCCCCAGCTACTGGAGGAGAGGGACAACGTGAGCTCTGCTTTATTATTACACAGTACGGATAATGACACACTAACCATATCAAGGAGCTTTGTAATCATTGGCTCTGGAGTTTTTGTGGTTTTTTTACATTTAACCCACAAACCAATTTGGTGTATACTGGCACATGGTGGCCATATGGAGGGCAGAAGGCATTGCTGCCTACCACAGGCGAATGTAATCTGGAGAATGAAGTCGTTTTCATGTGTTGAACAAAGTTCCACCCACATCATAAACTGCCCATTCTGCCACATCATAAGCTGCAGAAAAATCACATAAATCTTCACAAGGACTCCACAGGACTTCAATCAGATGCTGGTTTTTGTCCTGCTCCTGAATGCGCTCTGAATGCCTTAGAATACAAAGTTGCAGTTACGCGTGAGATACCAATGCAATCTGGCACATAATAGTACCATATATTGTTAGACCACTGTTGAAAGGCACAAACTATTTTACTGCTATGAAAAATGTTAGAAACAAATAACTGCCTGATGAAGATGGGTGGAGGAACCATGGACATTAATGGAAGATGAGGATCCAGGCTTTTTTTGGTAAACATACCTTGTCATCCATTGACTCTTGGGGATGGAAGTTTTCAAATGCATCAAAAAGTTACATATATATATTCACCTTTGTGCTGATTCATCAACATCAGCACACACAAAACACCCTCACCTACCCACCTACGTAAGTGTGTTTGTGTTTGTATCTATGTACATATGCTGGCTGGGAAAGGGTGCTGTACAACTTGCCTCCAGGTCCCATATGCTTACGAATACTGTGGGAAAGTTTTACGACTTTTTTTTTTTTCTTTTTTTTTTTCTTCTCCCTGAATGAGGACTGGAATGAAGACAAAACCAGCAAAATGGTTTGAAACAAAATTAGCTGTCTTGCTGATTGTGCACTACATTGTAACATAAATGTCAAGGGAATTTCAGCACATGGAAGAGTGGGATTTTGTTTGCATTGCCTAAACAAATATTTTTTTTAATGGTATAAAAATAGGTGGAACAGGAAGATAGGCAGGAGCACTGTAGAAGAAAAGCCTGTTTGTGCCCAATTCACTGGAGAGACTGTTAAAGAACATTTTATCATAAGGAAAATATTACCCTTGGAATGACAGCAAGATCAATGTCAATTTAAGTTGCCTGTCCTCTTTCCTTCTAGCCACTAAAGTTGGACTTGCCATACACTCCCTATGACTGGTTGATTTTACTTCAGAAAATGTTCTCCTCCATTCAGGAATCCATAGTTATTTCCTAGTCCTGGCCTTACTCCTGGTTTTCCTTTGCTAAGGGCTGCACTAAGGAGCAGAGGAAGGGTCCTCTAGCATTCTGCTGAGAAATGTGGGAGGAAAAGCACGCCTCATTTGTGAGCTGCTAACAAAGTGCTTTTCCCACTGCTGCCCTGCAACATAAGAAATCTGTTTTGAGCAGGAATGAGCTGCTTGTACTTAGGACCTCTATGTGTCTCAGGATTTTGACAGGCTGTTCTCAAACTCATAAAATTAGCAGAGTGCTATGATGGGACCTAGAGAGCACAGTCCTTATGGTGAAGGACTGTAGGGAATCAGTGCCAAAAGAAAACTTTATGATTTATAAAGTTTTCATCCTCCTCTTAAAGAAGTTAACAGAAATCTTTCTGGGGGATCTTAATGAGAAAAACAACAAAAAAAGCAAAACCAAACAAAAAACAAACAAACAACCCCCATTTAGTTGGGTAGCTTATAACTCCTTTATCTGAAAGCAGCTGCAATTTTACTAAATGTTCTATAGACAACAAACTAAAATCTAGTGCAATTCCCCACTTAATGATAGGGAACTTAGCTGCAGGTAATGGAAACTTTCAGATTCACAAAATATACCTCATTTATTTTCTGATATATTTCTTTTTAAACACACTGTTCGATTACTGAGATTATTTAAATACATTTCATGTTGTGTTGTGCTTACGGATTTGACAAAATCATACATTTCCCAAAAAAAGACACACTGTAATTATGGCTTACAGTGCCTATGAAGAGCTGTGCAGCAATTGCAGATGACTCTATCAATAAGTGATCACGACATCAATTAGCATTCTTCCCGAAGAATTATTTGCCCTCCAGCATAGAAGAAATGCAATTCTTTATGAAGCTGCATGCAGGGGAACATGCATTGTCCAAGCTTCTCATGCATGCGATCTTGGGATTTTCCTATAGCCTGCAAATTTGAGGTCATGGGTGCATTCACAAAGGAACCACAGCCAGAGCTGTACAATCAACAGAAACACAAATATATGAACCAAATAATGTCAGGCAAGCCCAGTTTACAGCTTCTGTGCTCTCCTATCCAAAGGCTGAGCGTTGAGTGTGTGTGTGTGTGTGTGCACGCCTACTCCACGTGTGTACCAGTGCTAATGAGCCTATCTCTTCTCCCGTGAACAGTCTGTGCTGGGGTTGGAATAGATTTCCTGTGGTTCATCAGAAAAACTGGCAAGCAAACAAGGCAAACGTGTAGTTCAAATTTGTGAGGATTTCCTGGTAAGATTGTTTTTTCCCTGTTCAACCAACTATCAAAGCCATGGCAGATATGAATACCCACTTTCTTTTGTCTGCAGTTGCAAAAGCTTGGCATTCACTGACGTTCCCTGGTGGTGCAGAAAGGCAGGAACAGTATGTTGCTGCAACAGTTTGGCCTGAAGATTCTCCCTGAAGACAGAGCAGATGGCGATTTTAATTTGTGCCCTGCAAAAGGTGAGAGCCACAAATCAATCCTGAGCAGAAGTGAAAAGCTGACTGACCATCAGTGCTCTGAACCTAGGGTGCCAAAACTTTATTTCATCTCTTCGAGATTTGGACAGGACAAAGATCCTTTCCTCTGAATAAGGGAATATTGGAAGTGGAAATTTTTGAACCATATTCTTTAATAATTCCCAGGAGGTGCAGAGATTGCACTTCCTCCTCCAAGGCTGTTAGAAAAAGCCCCAGTGTTCTGGAGGAGATACAGATGGCTTCTGAAGGCTGGTGGAGAGATTCTTGTTTCAGGGGGGCTTCTCAACAGCTTGGCATGTCTCAGGCAGGAGATGGTGTTTTCAATATGATCATGGAGCTGGGAACCTTCTAGAGAACCCAGGCTCCTTCCTGGGGAAATAGTGATGTTGCACGGCTACACAGACTCTGAGAGAGCTAGAACTGGAACAGCCATCTCTTCCCTCAATCCTTGCTCTGATGCAGAGACTAGAAATGAAGTAAATGTGGTAGGGAAATTCTGATTTTTATCAAGCAGGTGTTCACGGCTATGACTAATTCAACTACTATTTTAAAAAATGATAATAAATATAAATTACTATCTATGATTTTATTGCTTTGGCTACTTAGAGAGTAAGTTTCAATTAATACTTTTGCTTGTGCACGTATGGGCAAAATGCCTACAGAAACCTAAAAAGCAAGGAAATAAATTAAAAAAGAAGGGACTTTCCAGGGAAATTTACCTTTAATTCCTGATCACATCCACTGATGCCCACAAATGTACGGTTTGGAGGAGGATGAGAAAAGCTGCCCCCTATCATCCTACCTGATTTTTCCTCCATCCTCCATCTTCTTTGGCTATCTAGTACATAAGGAGAGTTCTCCTTCCCCAGACACTCACTGCAAGACACTCACTCAAACATCCACAGAAGACCAGTATCAGCCAATGACAGCATTTCTGACTCTTCATTTAAAAAGTCCAGAGAAAAGTGTGCATACAGGGAGGAGGGGGTGACTTTCTTTAATATTCTTTGCACTGTCAGCCAGTCTGCAGTTGCCAGTTGCCTTACTGACACTTATTCATTAAGTTTTGCCACATGAATTCTTTCACTCATCCTTGAAGGTCATAAATGGAGATTTTTCTAGCCTGAAGAAAAAGTTGCAATCAAATACTGAGGCTACGGGTAGTCGTCCACTGCAGAAACAGCAGCAATGGCATAAGACTCAGTGGCTTTCACTGCAGGAATGGGCCATAAAAACGCTTCCTCCCTTCACTGTGAAGGCAACTGGTTCAGCCCAAGCTGCTGGTGCAGGGCAGGTGGAAGATGCAGGTGACTGGTGACCCTTGCTGCGAGAATATTTTACTACAACACAAATACATCCTTAGCCTGTTTATTTGTTAGCCTATTTATTTTTATTTACTTGTATAAGTGGCTTTTTGGGACAGGTTTGAAATCAGTGAGATGACTTACATGAGCAGCCACTCACCAACCTGAGCAATATGATCCTTGCTTTCCATTCCTAGGACACATCATTCAACAAAGTTGGGCCTTTTATGTCCAGAACCCATTGGCTGCTAAATCTCAGCCCTGCTCCTCCAGGATCTGCCTACACACTTGAGCACAATCCACACTGAAGTTGTTACAAACTGATTAAGTTATGGCTTGTGGTAAATTGTACAGAATTTGGTTGTTTGTTTGCCTCTGGCTGAGATTCTTATATCAGGGACTTTTACTGCCCTAACAAGGAAAGGTTAAATTCCTTCAAGTCTTTGTCCTTGATACTGCTATGTCACTTTATTTGCAATCCATGCAGATCATGTGTATCCCTTTGTAAATGACATTCCAATAGTACTCCTTTGCATGATTTTATTCTGAAAGACTCCAAAGTAAAGCTTGTTGGGAATTTTCCCACAATATATTTGTTTGTATCAGAAAATGCTGACTTGCTGAACTGCAACTGTTTTGTGGGAAAGTATTTGTTCCAGTAAGGCTTCTCAGATTCAGTATTGAACTGCTGGAAAAAAAACAGTGAAAAACAAACTTTCCCATCTTTTCTTCAAACTAGATGGCTGCTCAGTGCTGGAGCACTCCCGTGGGGTTTGAGTCCCTCCAATGCAGTGTGGCAGCGTTTTGCTGGGCCAGTATGCAAAGGCACGTGAGCATCAGATAGGGTAAGAGGGATTGCTCTGGCTGGATTCTGTTTTTTAAGCCTGCTTTATCAGCCAGGTCCAAATTTTATTTCAATTAGAACAAAACCAAATGTTGAAACGTATATTGTTTCCCAAAACGTTAGTGTTTTGTAGACATTCTTACACTAAGCCAGCACCGATAGCCTCGGAGATCCATTAGTATCTTCCTAAAACGCAGAGGACAGGGTTGCTCTGGTTGGGACTCCTGAATCCCTGTGTTTTCTAGAAGACACTTGGGTGCACTGCAAATCTCTACACTGTGAGATGCGATGAGCAAACTTACAGCAGCTAATTAATGTAATGACTCATGCACTTGATGCCATCACATTATGCACTGATAAAGCTTTTACTACAGCCAAGAGAAAATTTTCTGCTGGACTTAACCAAAAATATGCTATGCTGTGCTATGCCCTTGTATCTTGACTGTGGATCTTGCTTTATTTTGTGATGTTCAGATGCTACTAAAATTGCATTTAGATCTATCACTCATCTCTATGATGACAGACAGAGATATCAACTCTATTTTTAGAGAGAGAGTGAGAACTCAGGAAACCTGGCTTCTTTTCTCTGACTTTATCACTGACTTGCTTTCACTATAATTATTTGCTCACTTTAGCAAATAATTGTATGACTCTACGATGCAAGGAAATGTAAGCACTAGGAAATAACATTTTGGTTAAACACTACATAACATTGCTCTTAACCTCCATTTACTTAATAGTGATTTCACAATTAGGATATTATTATGCTGTTTTAATGCACATTTGTTACAATAATGAAGTACAGAGTTACCTAGATGCAACACAAATCATATTTAATCAAAAGCAAACAAT
>JAPSGF010000005.1:26643850-26669406 GCA_035772895.1 Perdix hodgsoniae | reverse complement strand
GGGCCCCGGGCGGCGCCGCCGCCCCGCGCGGCGCTTTTCTGCCGCGCTCCTCCGTTAGCGAAGGGGTTCCTGCGCTCCCCTAACCGTGCCCTCTTCCTTTCGCAGGACGGGAGCCCCGCTGCCCGCGCCCGAGGAGGATCCGGTCTCCTGAAGCAAAGTTCTGTGACACTCAGACTCTGGTTACGATAGCAGTCAGTGCACTACAGAACTTTGTCTCCGGGGGCTGCGGCGGCGGAGCGGCTCGCTCAGGTGGACACGTCACTGCTCCGCCGTGGCAGGCCCGGGGAGCGCCCTGCCCGCGCTCGGATGGAAGCCGTGCCGCTGCCGCCCCGGGGCCTCCCGCGCCCCTCTGTCGGCGGTGTCGGGGCTCGAAATAGCGCGACGTCTGGGGGTCTGGAGGGGACCGGAGTGCGGTCGGTGCCCGAGCTGAGCGCGGGCTCGAACGTGGCACCGAACTCGGTGCTGCTGGCGGAACTGAGCCGGGTGTGGGTGTGCTGCCCTGCCGGGCACGGCTCCTGGTGTGCTTTGTTCTGTATGTGACAGCTGTAGATGAGCTGAGGGCTGGGGCTGGAGGAAACACTTCATACTTACAGCAAAGAAGCGGTGACATTGCGTTCTATTGTAACTTGTATGTAAGTTTGTTGTTTGAATGCTTTGGCATGGCCTGGTGGCACTGAGCTTCCTTTCCTCTTTAGGAACCTTGCAAGCCCCCAGCTGCTGTAACAGTTACCTGAATCTGAGCCTCTGCTTCTTCAGAAGTTGTGTGATGTGCCATGAGCCAGTGCTGCAGTGCTTGGTCCTCACCCCACAGGGAGGGGGTGCTTTGGAAAGGCCAGTGGAACTGGTGCTTATCGATGCAGTTCCAGCATTCAGTACTAGAAACTTGTCACCTCTGTTACGATTAACATGGATGTAGGCTCTAAGGGCTGGGAAAGGCCTAGCTTGACTAAATTCCACCTCAGTTAAGTTGAAGCTTGGCAGCAGTACAAGAGCGGCCCTTTTCAGGAACTTTGTGCAGTTCTTTAATATATAAATGCAACTGTGGATCTCTGAGATGGTGAGCATCCTCAGCTGATCGGCTCTGAGCATAGAGGAAAGGGAGGAATTGCTGAAGAATGGGTGGAGTAGGTACCACCATTTCTGAAATATTAATCATTATGTACAGTAGAGTTAGTGAGTAAGGCTCCTTTCACAGTGGCTGCATTCTGTGGGAAGTTAGTTATGCTGCTTTATGTATGTGTATAAATATACACACACACACGTGTGTGTGTGTGTGTGTGCACGCGCTTACCTGTGTGTGTATATATATATATAAACGTTAGGGGGTTCATATTCTATTAGCTCTCTGTAGCTAATCATCCCCTTTGGGCTCACTGGAAACCTAAACTAACTTTTCTTTCCTGCCCGTCTGAATGTGGAAGGTACAGCTAGATTATATACTTCATGGAATTGAGCTGGAAGCTGAAATGCTATTCTAAGTACATGTTTTTTAGCTCAAACTGTTTAATCAGAGGGTAGGTAAAGTGAGGAGCACTTACTGTATGGCAGCCCATGTGACCAGCTAGGGCTATATTTGGATACTGGAGGTTTAAGGAATCCTTTTTGCTAACCATTTTTGGCCAATTGCCTGCTGCTTTATGTTGTGCAGTGTATGACGTCTGCTAAAAAGTACTTGGAAGTGTGGTGTCCGCAACTGTTTAAATCAGTGTGGTTATAGGGAAACACCTTGCATTGCTGGGGCTGTAGTCCCACTATATTTAATTTAGGGGTGGCTCCTGCCTAATAGGATATGTAGTGCAAATTGCAGCTTCCATTTTTTTGTACTACTAAATAGACTTTCTGAGGGCAGTAGATCTTAAAAAGATTTTTCTCAGATTTGCTGGCTAAAGCTGTAGATGATTATAGATCTGAAAACCCACAGAAATGAGCACATGTGTATTCCTTCAGGGTAAATGTAGCACATTCAAATTTTAGCGTAGTTCAGTGTAACTTCAGCCCAGTTATAACTTCAGAATAGGGATGAACAACGCGCTTGAATCCAGCAGTGGTGGGAAGAAAGAGTTCATCGCTTTTGGAGCCTGTTTTCTGCCTGCTCCATGCTGCTCAAGCTGGGTAGCTGTGACAGTGAGGTGAGTATGGCTTGGCCTCCCAGTGGCCCTTGGCTTGTCCTTGCCGCATGCCTGTGACATGCAGTGCCTCCTGTCCTACAAGTCCTACTGGAACAGTGACCTTTTGGTGGCACTTGTGCTTTGATATAGGAGATCACGTGCCCTTAGGGAAGGACTAAAGAGCTCTAGGCTTCAGGTTTTGTGCTTTATTCTTGTCTTGAAATGTGTTGGTGATAATGGTCCCGTGGCAGTCTAGGCTTTCTGGCCTTGTTACGACTTCAGCCATCAGAAACTTGTACCAAAAGCAATGTGTGCATGGAATGTGCAGGTTTTGTTTTATGCTAGCTCTTGTGTGAGGCATGTGAAAGAGCTTGAGGTGTGTGGTTGTACCTGGGGCCTTGTGTGGGGGATAAAGGGTTCTGTCTTATCCTTTAAGAGTGATGTGGGAGTCTTGTGGGAGGTGATATAGGAACAGGAAACAAAACAGAAAACAAAGAAGAAAACAACACCTCATAACTGGTGATGGTATTTAAAATAAAGTCTGAATGTCAAACTACATTACTGCATTGATATGACTTATTTTCCAGTGGCTTCTTGGCCATTTCTTTGAGGTAACACATTGCTGGAGGCATATTCTAACCTGCTGCTTTACATTTTGGTCCTTTTCGAAAACCTGAAGTGTCTATTTAATTGTGTCCCTTTCTTAATTGGAAGAGCAGCAAATGAGCATGCTGAGTAAATCGCACAAATTTCCAACAAGCCCTTCATTTGAAGGGGCAGAGTCCAAAGAAATGATACCAACCTACTTATTATTCTGGAAGCTGGAGAGCAGAAAAGGAGCTTGCTGTCAAATACTCTGAAAGTGAAAGCTGAACGCATCTGGTATGGCCCAAGGGAATATAGACTGAAGGCAAGCTGCACAGCCTGTGGGTACTTAGTCTCAGGATGCTACTAGGCATGATGCATTGAGGACAATTCTTGTGACTTCCAGAGATTACATTTTGTGCTGGGGAATTTTTAAGCACAAATGTAACACTTCCATCTGTAGCCTAAAAATGCTGTAGAAAGTGGTGAAAAGAACAAATTTTGTGCATGTGCTTTCATTGAACTAAATTGTACTGCTTTACAAAAAACAGAAGTAAACTTGCTGACTTCTAGCAACTGTATGATAAACAATTTATAAATAGACCATAGGGTCCAGTGAAATACTAACAAAGTATTGGAAGTCATGAGCTGACTCCAAAAAGCAGTGACACTGGGATGTTTATATCTGTTGCCTGGGCAGCTATGTTCAAGAAACATTTCTGGGTCTGGTCAAACTGAAGCACTGTGGAAGCTCACTCAAAGCTGGCTGTGTGACTGTAGCTGTATTTCAGTGGGTTGTGGAGTTCCATTTGTTTGGCTTTCACCATTAGTGATGGCCCTTTCTCTAAGTCTTAAGGAAAGCAGGATGGAAGTGCTCTGCAGGATGCATGTTATTCACACAAGGTTGTGTGTGCCAGCATTGTCAGCTGCAGAATGGGAAGCAGAGCTGCTGCAGCCATGGGGTCCTGCAGTAGTACATCTTGCCTCATAGCTGGAGGAAGCCAAACTGCTTCTGGGACAGTGAGTTGAGAGTATGTGGGTTCTTAGTGCAAACTGGAACTGCTATGCAATCCCAAACTTATTTTCTGCTTTATTTTGGGAGGGAAGTGGGACTTGCAAAAAAAAAATTTGGCAAATGCCATTCAAGTAAGGCTATTTTCTTGCTAGAAAATCAACTACAGTTAATTGTGCTTAGTGTACTCCAGAAATAACCCTTTATGTGATTGAGCTTTATTTGTTGAATTACTGGTGCTAATGGTATTGAAAATAGCTCAGTGCAGCTGAACCTATATTTAAGGCACAAGGTGTTGTACTGAAACCTCACTGTAATTAACTGCAGACTGAGGGAGCTGGAACTTGGCTTCATATAGCCAACACAAAAGTAATTACATGCTGGATTATGCCAGCGTAACTTTCACAAGTAAGCATACAAAGTCCTGTGCTTTATGAATAAAAAGCATTAAACTGCTGATGTATGGTTGAATGGTTGCCACTTTATTTTGATTTGGGTTGGACTGTGAGGCAGTACTGGCTTTCTGTGCAACACTGGTTTTACCCAGTTTTCATCTGATTGCTCTTACCTTTCCAGTTTTGAAAAACTACTCCTTGTAGCAACACTCGGCCTTCTGCAGAGCTGCTGTAAATGCTCTTCAGCTGTAGTAAAGTTCCGTATTTAATTTTTTTTATAGAAGTCTCACTAGTAAATGTTTCAGCTGGAGGAAACATACTTAGATACACCAATCAGCTCTCATGCTTTGGTTTTGTTTTCCAGTCGTTATACCCAAAGAATGATTTTACCTTTTCTGCTTGCTTTATCCCATAGCTGCTTCTACTGCTTTTTATGGCAACACAATCTTTCATTTATAAAGTGGGGGGCAGAGAGGAGGAAGGGTTACAGAAGATGGTGTTAAGCACATACTCAGTTAACACTTGAGTCAAAACTAGCTTAAGTCTGAAAAGCAGAAGTTGAGTCCCATTGGAAGAAGGTACATGCTTGCTTTAACTGTCTGAAGTAGAAAAACATGGGATTAAATGTTCATTGAAAAAGGATTTTGAGTTCCCTGGTGACAGTTAATCTGTCACAAGCAGTGGGCTTTGCTCTTCAGTCATGGTTGCACTTGTGAGTGGAAGCACTGAGGCTTGGAGACCTGTGTAGAGCTTTCACAGTGCGCAAGAAGGGGCCTATGGCAGCATAGAAGGGTTGGGGATGTGAGGCTGACAGAGCCAGTCGTGGTGCCACTCACCAAGTAGTGTCACATAAGTGTGAAGGCTCCAAATAATAGCGGATATCTGTGCTGTTTGCTTTTCAAGACTGCTCTTATTTTGTCTCCAGTTGCATCTCTGTCCCCTGCATCACTGTTAAGGCAAGGAGCTGATAGCATGGAGCAAGCTGTGGAGCAAAGGTGCATTTCATACTAACTGGCTTGTAAAGGTGAGCTCTTGCAGTCCTTGCCTTGAAGAGCAAATATATAGGAGGACATCTGCTCTGCTGCTGCGGAGACTTTAACACGAGTGTGCTCTCACACAGGCACTGCTAGAGGGACTGGGAGGAAGAAGGCAGGAATGGGTGTGTGAGTGCAGCTAGAGAAGAGGCAGAGGGTGGGGAGCAGAAGGTGCCAAGAGTTGTCAGAGAAGCAGGATTTGGGTTCTGCTCTGAACTTAGCTGTCCATGTGATTGCCATTTGGTAAGTACTTCCTGAGACGTTAAACTGCCAGACTGTATGTTGACCAAATGAATTGAAGAGCTTCATCTGTAATTGCAGTGTACAAATGGAGCGCTTACCTCTTGAGATGCTTTATGTAATGTGCATAAAATACTTCACTTGCAGAACATGTTACTCTACATTTCTGCTGTACGTTAATTTGAAAAGAAGTGGGCTCCAAATCCTGAATTCTCGTGGCTTTTCATGATACCATAACAATCCATTATTTCAAATACCATTTACTAAGCTAAACCAGCAAGGACCATCAGTGCTCAAACAGTTGTTGTTGGGGAAAAAAACCACTATAATTAACTATCTTCTTTAGAGAGAAAGAAGAGACTGTATGGAGTGCTGCCAAGAAAGTAGAGCTGTTCTTAACCCTTGCAGAGTAAATAAAATCAATATGAGTAACAAACTGCTAAATGAGGCAGGAAGGCTCATGAGCTGCAAGGGGTGCAAGTTTTGCACAAGAGCATCGTGACTGTTTGAAGAAATACAACATGGATGGTGAAAATTTGGACTTGTAAGCTGGCAGCCTCAGGCAAAGCTGAAAGCAGGAGGCACTGTGCGGTGGTCAGTCGTGCCAAGAGGAAAAGTGAAAGCAGACACGGGCAGTTGAAGGCACTGCTCTTATGAAGGATGTTTGCAAAAAATGTTTGGAAGCAACCTGTTCGGCTGAGGATCAGTTGTAGGCTTAAGACCAGGGTGGTCTGTTGGAATGTCAGTTTTGTAGTTTCATTGAGTGTGGTGTTTTCCATGTGGGTTTGATTAAGCAGTAAGAATATAAATACAATGAAAATTAAATCTTGTCTTTAAAAGATTTCCTTCTTGAAATTGTGTGCTCCTGGCTTGAAGTTAAGCATCCAGTTCTGGGTTACATTTCTGATCTATGGTTTACTTGCGTGAACTGTATTGTTTAAATTTGCATGTTAAATTAAGTTATAATTGGAATCAAGTGAACAAATGGGGGGAAATGCAGTAAAGGCAGGTCTTAACTGCATGTAAATGAAGCAGGAACATGATTGGTGTAGCTCAGAGCAAGGCTTGCAGCACTGAACTCTTCAGCACCTTCTTCAGCTTTGCAAGGGCTAGTTTAATGGCCAGCAGCATGATGGGGAAAACTGTTGAAAGCACAAAATGTTTGCATTGCAGGCCTAGATTTATCTTACTCTGAATTCTTTTAACTTTGTGCTCATGTTAAACCAGAGGCTTGTAGCTAGAATAATGTTAAAAGCACTACTTATGCATGAAGGTGAATGTGCCAGTGACAGTCACCACTCCAGCTGACCTGGCAGTGTGCAGCAGAGGCACTGCTGGTTAGGTATAGCTTCCAGCAAAATGCTGCCACTTAGTCATGCTTAAAGTTACTGAATGTGAAAAGATACCTGAAGAACTCAATTTCTTCTGTCTACAAATTGGATTTCATAGTCCCAAGACTGAAACACTTCCCTGCAGTAAGAATAAAAGGCATTTGTGAGAGGAATTGGCTGTTGGATCACACATTCTAAACTGATGCTATTTATTCTGCTTCATGAACTGTTTTTTGGGAGAGGAAGAATGTACATACATATATTTAGATAATCACATATCATTTAAAGCACATTTATATATGTATATACGTAAGTATGATTTTAGGTTTTGTTGTCTATGTTGCTTTTTCCAAGCATGAGGCCTGCAGAATGGCCTCTATGGACATAGAATTTGCTTCACCAATATCTTCAGGCAATACATGTGATCTTTTATAAAAGAATTTACTACACTTGCCTGCCACAGAGAGACACTGGCAGGCAGGAAGGCTGAAGGAGGAATGCCCACGTGTAGCACCAGGCACGTGACAGCAGAGTAGGGAATTTCTTCTGAGCCTTTGTGGTGATAAGTCCATCTGGTCCAGGGAGCCTGTTCCCTGGAGGACAGAAGAACTAAGGGATATTTTCACAGGCGTTTAGGGACTTTTCATCACTTGTGCTTCTTTTAGTAAAACAGTTGGTAACAGGTATGTTTGGTGTTGTGAACCATTGTGAAAACAGGAAAACTCAGAGTAATTTACTATCTAGTCAGTAGAGACTTTTTTTCAGAAGTATGCGAACATTCTGATCAAACAGGGAAGAAAAGTGAAATGTAAGAATATATGAACAAATGATGTGCTATGGGGAAAGACACAGCTGATTATTTTACAGTGCTTGAAGCACTAGAGTTTGGGAAATGTACTTAAGCTGAGATAAAGCCATCATTTCTGGTTTGGGAGAGTGATGTGTCCATTTGGCTCAGTCTGGTAGCTTCTCTGGCAGAGATATGCCACTGTCAACTGAACATCCTGTGTGACAGATAGGGGAAACCCAGGTGCGGAGGCTCTGAGCAGCTTTGGAAATAGCTTCTGGGTGTGAGGCAAAAGCTGTTCAGGTTGCATCTGAATCATCAGTGTGCAAGCAAGACTGAAGATGCCAGATATCAGAGTGTTCCACCTTTTAATGCAGAACAGGAGAAGCTGAAGGTATGTGTTAACAGAGCTAGCTGTGGCACGTAAGGATTGGTTCTATGACTGTTTATTCTTTACAACTCCTTGACAAGAGTTTGGAGTGAGGTGGGGGTTGGCCTTTTCTCCCAGGTAACAGCGATAGGACAAGAGGTAATGGCTGCAAGTTGCACCATGGGAGGTTCAGATTGGATATTAGGAAGAATGTCTTTGACAGTGGAGATGCATTGGAACAGGCTGCCCAGGGAGGTGGTGGAGTCACCATACCTGGAGGTGTTCAAGAACTGTCTGGAGGTCTGGTGGTTTAGCTGGTAACCAGAACAAAGTGCAGATGTATTCAAACAGAAAGTAGCTTTGGCTTTAATCCATAGGTGTGAGAAGTTGCATGCCTGTTCATGAACGAAAGTTATCTGAAACTCAGTAACACATTCCTTGTGCTTGCCCAAATGAACTGGAAAATACTTTAGATTAACAAATGCCTGAGATGCAGGTTGAATATAAACAGAGAAGAGGCTTAGTGTTACAAATCTACTCTGTGAAGCATCTAACACAAATGCTATGGAGCAAAATTTGCACCTGAACCAGATGCCTACCTGTTCTGTGACAACCTACCTTATTTTGAGGATGCAGCATGGGCAGTGAGCAGGGCTGCAGCTCTGGAGCAGGTCTTTCAGGAGGTAAATGTGGCTTCTATTGCTGGGATGTGCTGGGGAGCTTATGTGTGACCTGGGGTTTCTTCTGAAGCTGGTTCAGCAATGACCCCAATTGTATTAGGGAGGAATAATCAAAGAGCATGGGAAGGCAGTCGTGCATTGATGACCTCATGCTGTGTGCAGGCTCTTGATGCAGATGATCCAACCTTCTCCTGATGGAACTTGTTGGAGGTTTTATCCCTGCTCTTCTCTGTGCCAGAGCCATTCCTGCGAGGGGCCTCCCTGTTAAAGGGCTGCTTCTCAGGCTGTACTGAGGGACTGGGGCACAGCCTTCCACAAAGAAGATTGATTCAGATGTTTTGTTGTGGCCTTGTTAAAATTGTTAACATTTTTGCTTTTCAACACTCACAGTCCTAACTAGACAACGCGAAAGACTTAAATACAGTGCACTTAAATACAGCACCAAAGGAAAGAAATAGAGCAGACACCACAGGGGTTAAGCATGCGCTCGCTGGGAAGAGAAGGAATGGTAACAGGTAGCAGCCAAATATGAAATGACTGCTTTTGGCCTGCAGCAGTTTGGCACCAACGAATTTAAAAGGCAAGATGGAAAGGCTGCTGCTAAATAGTTGCAGTAACAAGACAGTCTTGAGTAGGGCCATGGGCACAGTCTGCACCAGTAACCCTGTCAGTTCATGAATTTGTTTTATACTGTCCCTGGTTAATGTGTTGCTCAATATGCCACAGGTGGTTGTCACTGGGACTTCTCTTAGCAATGTTGTGATGCTCCACGGTTGGTTTTGTGCCAGCTGTTGAGGCCCACTGTGGGAAAACCAGTGTCTGTGTGCCATGCCAACCCAAAAAAAGGCTCATCTCAGTAGAGAAGCAAGCCACCTTTTGAACAGCTTTTGCTTCCAAGGCTGCTAAAACTGGAGAAAAATGCACTGTGAATAGAAGGTGTTATTGTATCAAGGCTCTTGCTTGCGTGTCCAAACAATGAACACCTACAAAAAGTAATCCTCTCCCAGCACTGCAAAGACTTGCCGTCCCATCAGAGCAAGAGCAACAGTGAACAGTGGCTGACATATTTTCATAATTACCAGGAAAGGACTGGAGTAATAACAAGAATAATTAACCTATGAAAAAACATCCAGAAGGCAATTAAGCAGTGCTGCAGTCCTGCATGTCTCTCATGAGTCACTGCCTGTGGCAATGGTCGCTTTTTGGATACGTGTTTGTGTGGTGCTCACCTTTCTGTGTAACTAAGGCCTCCCAGTGCTGCTGTAGGAATATCACCAGTGGTACTGGTAATAGCAGCTTTGGAACTTAGTGATAAGTAAAGTGATTGTCTCCCAGTCCGGTTATCTGTGGCATTAAAACCGCAAATCTCTATTGGCCTGGCTTTATTTTGTGGTCAGCAATCAAAATTAGTATTAAGTGGATGTTAAATGTTATTAAACTCATTATGCAAGTGGTGAAGTGTCATTTCTCCTTGAGCTAATTGAGAGAGGATGCTTTGGGACCTCTTCTGTTGTTGCTGTGAGGGAACCTAATAGCATGTATGACTTCATGTCCTTCAGCAGTGTGGCAGGACTTTGGACAAGCACCAATAGAGCCTCTCTAAGAAGCATGGCAAGAAGACAGGGTGCCCCTCATCAGCCCTTGTGCTGAGTCCCTCCACCAGTGCTGAGGTCCTTCAGGAAACCATAATGACAAAATGGAAATTTCTGGTTTTGACACTGCTGGGCCTCCCTGTTTGCTCCATGGGCTGGGAACCAAGTGCATGGACTAGGATAAGGACCAGAACTGACCCTCAAAAAAGCACCTTAAAAGGCACGGCATTCAGCATCGAGCAGCAAAGAAGGATGCAGGATGCCAGATTCTGGCTGCGCCCACTTCACAGAGCGGCCAATGCCACCAGGCTTCTCCCTCCCACGCATTCCCGTGGTGAATTCCACTTCTAATATCAATAACGTGGCTGGCAAGACATTCTTGAATTAATTTCCTTCTTTCAATTGCCTCTTGAGGGTTTAACATACCTGAGGGGCCTTTGTCCCATTAAATTACCTGCATAACACTTTCTACTCCTTAACTCCAGACATATAAAAATTGCACTTTCCATTTGTTCAACTGGACTATTTCTGTCTCTTAAATTAAAAAAAAAAGGCATTTTCTTCCCTACACAGTGTAGAAATCCTCCCAGCAATTCTAGACATTCAGCACTGAAAAGAAAAGCTGGGGTAAATACGCAGCAATATTGTACAGCAGAGGACTAAGAATCAGCCTGCTGAAGATGGCAAGAACGACAATGTAGGAGCTCGTGTTCTGCTTATCTGGAAATGTCAGTGCTTGATAGAAATCACTCGGGGTACTTGAAGCTGGTTCCATTTTACAGAAACTTACATTAGCAACCCACACAGCACAAGGCTGAACGAAGCAAATGGCTGCTTTCCTCCTAAGCTTTCCAGCTTAATTTGTGGAGAAGATGCTTTGCTCCCTCAGGAGGTCAGACTGCATATTTTCCAAGGAAACTCTAGGAATATGGAAAAAAATGCATCTGAGAAATCCTTTTGCAGTGCCAGTACTTTAACTGCATTCTCGCATATGTAGGCTGTTGGTTTTCCTATGGAGAGGAAAGCAGTTAATCTGCAGATGAGGCCTCCAAAAAATGAAGACTTTTCTACATTATGACGCAGCTGCATTTGAATGAATTCCAAATTAAATTTCAAATAATCTACTTTGAATGTATCATTAAGCTAGGAATTGCCTAGATATGATTAATAAATGGCGATACTTAATAAAAAGGAAGGAATTCCCAGAAGGAACATTAACTGTACTCCTTTTCCTTACAGTTTCTTAGCTAAAAACACTGCTGTCTGTATTACCTACAACATACCTGTGTAAGATCTTAATATTCTTCTTAAGAAAAGCAAATGCAGTGCTGGACGTTATGCCCATCTTACTGTTCACCCTCAGTTTTGGAGAAAAAATAATCAAAGCAAACTTTCACATTCTGTAAATGGTATAATCCATCATCCTACTCATACACTGCATGTGTGGTTGCTGTCGTGCATACTGATTTAAGACACTGATCCATCATTTCTTATTTCCCAGCCTGGCAAGTGGCCCGGCCTGAACTCTTTGCCCACATTCTGGGAAGGCACCTATCAGACCAAACTGCTCTGTGCTCACCTTTGAGCTCAGAGCACATCTTTCTGAGCAAAAAGAATGACTTAAATCTATGGTCTGAACAAAGCAGGTTGCATGAGAATGTGAGAAACAACGACTCTATCTCAAACTATGCAAAAATTTTTTAAAATAACAAGTTCTATGAAGCATGGAGCAAACACGGCTGGACAGGGCTCTGAGGAACCTGATCTAGCTGTGCGTGTCCCTGTTCACTGCAGGGGACTTGGACTAGAGTACCTTCAAAGGTCTCTTCCAACTCAAATTGTTCTGTGAGTCTATGATATGCCTGAAATTTCCTGAGACTTCAGTCAGTGGTCAGCAGACTGAAAACGATGGCTGAATTTCAGGAGATCTGACAGATGGTTTGTTTATGCCCTGGGTGAGGCACTTACAACTTTTTGTCATGGCCTGGATGCTTGGTATATTATTTCAGACTGAACCTGCTCCTTCTACATGCAGAGTGTTAGATCCTTAGCAGCCACCAAATTGGTAACTGATGGAGGTCTTTAATTAATCACCTTCCATCAGATGCTGTGTTCTCCTTATGTCGGTGTCTGATCTGGCATCGTGGGCTCGGTGCAGACCACTGAAGTGAGGGATCCCTGCTACCCAGTATATGCTGATGTGTTCACATGAGGATTGCTTCAATGCCATCTTATCATCTCAGCATTTCACATCAATCTTTCTCATTAGCAGTCTTTCTGAATGAATGTGGGGGTTTGGGAAAGTTGTCTGTGTGTGGGATGTGAGGGAATGGTTTATTGTCCAGGACAGGCACTGGCAAGAGTCCTTGCTGACTGCACCTGTAGTGTCCCAGATGAACTCTGTAGGTCTGCATGTAGCAATACATAGACTTTGTGCATGCAATAATGTTCAGATTTGGAGGGCTGAAGACAATGATTGTCTTCTTATGGTAGGCCTTGCTTTTTTATGTCTCTAATAGGAGCTTGACTTTTAAGATATGACCTACGTAATTCATTTATCTCATCTTTAGAATAGGAAATTCTGTTATTTCTTATTTTGGTCATTCACCAGATCCTGGCATCTTCAGTATCTCTTATGGAAACACTGCCTTAAAATGTTAGGGAAAATGAGTTAATCTAATCTAATAAATTTGGCATAGGCCATTCATTTGAAGCAGATCCTAAAACACTACTGTTTTACCATATAAGTCTCCAGTTTTTGCAACATGATTATAAAATTGAGAACTTGCAATGACCTCCTAAAGCACATGAGCATGCAGAGTAATGAGGCCAAACCAGCAACAGAAACAGCTACCCTTCTGTCTCTCTTTCCAGATGCACCAGAGCTTGATGCTACTTTTCACCCGGCAGCAGCCACCCACTCTTGCTGGGGTGGTGTATTGAATCCATAGGGCAATGCAGGGCCACTTCTTTCCACTCTTCCCTTTGCAGCTAATGCCAGCACAGCGCAGAATTATTGTGTTTTCTATCTGTGAGGAGATATTGGTGGAGAGAGTCAGGCTGAGCAGGACCAAGGATATCGCAACACCATCCTGAGACCAGCAGAAGCAATCCGTGTCCCTGCCTACAGCCACACTTTGGGGATGAAAGCTTGGTGCCCGAGGGCGGTCATCAGGCTTCTCGGTGGGTTCAGGGCTGCTGAACCCCCTCAGTAATGTCTTCAGCATTTGGAAAGGAGGGGAAGGATCACCAAAGAGGGATGCTAAAAATTTGCCCAGGGCAGTGATGCATCCTATGGAGGCATCTGTACCAACAGTTTCTCTTCAGACATTAAAAAAATTGCCTGATTCTGGTGCTGGCTTTTTCTGAGGCAAGAGCAAGCACAATAAGCATAGATGCTTGCTGCCTGTTAGCAAAACTGTTCAGTTTTGATATCTAAACTTCAGTTTTGATATCCTAAAACTTCCTTTTCCAAAATACAGCACTGGAAATTGTTCTCTAAACTTTGTAATTCTGTGGGTTGTGATTCTCTTTTCAGCAGATCTGAGAAACTGTTATCCCATTTCAGTGAGAACTGTTATTCTACTGCCTCAGAAGAAATTTGTCTCCGGTAGCTGCAGAAAGACAGGCAGTGCTCACCTCTTGGATGGAAACGTCCAGACATTTTAACAGCGCGTCTGAGATAGAAAGGCTATTGCTTAGACCACAAACAATTGTCTCAGGGAAGTGATATGAGGCTCTGTGATGCTTCATCTGAGAAGTAGTAAGCGTTGCCATTGGAGCGGTATGGGCTGAAGAACAGAAGTGTCAGTCTTTACTAGCTCTCACTCTTCCAAACCATCTATCTGGTGACCTTTCACCCAACACTGTTAGCAGAGAGGATAGCAATCTACTGGGCAACTGTTTTGTGGAAGCACAAAGATGTCAGATAATTGCTGCTCTCCTAATCTGCCTTGTAAGGCAATTCAAACTTTGCCATTTATCATTAATATCCCATATGTTATTTTAGTTATTTGTTACTCCTTGAAATAGATTGCAATAGATTGATGAAGAAATAACTTTTGTGATAACTATACTGTCACTTTCTGAATTTGACATTTGGAAAGAAAAAACAAGCTTCATACAAACTAATTCTGGCTATAGTTCAGACTGTGATGAGAAGAAACTGAAATATGTGTTTCCATTTAATTGGAGGCAAAAGGTAGGTTTACTTTGCCTGTGTTTTGCGTGAATATTCAGATGATACAAGGAGAAATGAACAAAGACCTAGAAATATGGAATTATCCAGGTTTACATTCTGTCCCTCACTTATAATTCCATTGCTATAAGTCCTGTTATCCACTCAGAAAGGAAAACCAATAACCCATGGATAATCATGCATTATAAACTGCAAGATAATGAGTTATTGTCATGAGCAGTTTGTTAGTCACACAGATTCTATCCTTTCCACTTTGTAAATATCTTGTAATAAACAAAAAGGCTTTGCAGGATTTTGAAATGATTTGCTAAACAGGAGAGGCAACAGAAACTTAGAAACTTCCTTAACTAACTCAGAAGAAAGGGCTGAAAGATGCCTACTCTTCAGAGGTTTACCTGAGTACGCTTAGTCTTTGAAGGGTTTCAGCCCTTGATCTCTCCATTGAGTGTGAGAAAAGGTCCCCCTAGCCCACTGGGCAGGGATTTGGTGCTCTGAACCTTTTCAGCATTAGCTGAATTCAGATCATCTTGAACAGACTCTAACAGCTGTTCCAGAACAGTACTTTACTATCACACTGTCCTGTATGTGCTAAGCAGGAATCAAAACCACTGCATTTCTTTTCTACTTAAGCCATCTTGTGGGCCCTCTTTCTATAGCAAAAGTGTTATGTTTGGGAGAAAAGATATTTATCATAGTGTATATTTCAGAAAACAGTAATGGAAACTGATGAGGATGGAAGCACAGTGGGACTGGACTAATTGCTACTTGATCACCGGGTTCTTCTCTACCTCTGTGGAATTAGTTGGCTTGTTTGGATGCAGTCCCTAGTAGACCAGCAGCCTACACATGCACAGAGTGAGTGAGTCCATGCAAATTAATTTTGAAGTGAAAGGAAGAATTTAACAGAGGAGGACTTCAGTGTGCATCACAGCCAGCTGAGGCTTTGCTGTATATTTTCACAAGCAAAGAGCATTCAGGTGCTTCTAGGTTGAAAGGAGCTTGGAGCAAGGTGGGAACTGGCCTTTTCTCCCAGCTGAATAGTGATAGGGGTATTGGCCTTAAGTTGTGCCAGGGGAGGTTCAGGTTGGATATTAGGAAAATTTTCTTCTCAGGAATAGTGGTGCTGCACAGGCTGCCCAGCGTGGTGGTGCAGTCACCATCCCTGGAGGTGTTCAAGAACCATGTGAATGTGGCACTGATGGACATGGTTAGTGGGCATGGTGGGGGTGGGTTGGTGGTTGGATTTGGTGATCTTAGAGGTCTTTTCCAACCTTAATGATTCTATGATAAGTTCTATCCTTACATTTTGGAAATATATGTGACACAACTAGGATGATCTCTGTCTCCTGAGAGGAGAAAACATGCAGGACAGAGGCACCTATTGATGATGGTGACTTCCCGCTTGTAAGTAGCAGAGGCCTGACAGCAATCGTAGAGCTCCAGAGGTGATAGAGGTGCTCTGAATGAATAAGCATGAGCAGGGAGAATTTGCCTGTACAGTCAAAGCTGAGGCAGCAGAAAAAATTCTCCTGCACTACATCTGACACGTGCCAAACTCCAGATTTGGCAGGCAGTGAGGGGTGTGTTCTCCAAAGGTTTATTCATTAAGTTTCCCTATGGGCTGCTCCCTGAGCTGCCAAGCAGGTGGGCGGGGAGCTCTGGCAGATCCCAGCCCCTTCCCAGGGATAGCCTTCACCATTCATTATTGGCAGCAATAGGAAGAAGTAAAGTGCTCAGCATGGCCCCATGTTGAGCATTGTGGGGGTAGTGCTCGGTGCGCAGTGCCTCGGCGGCACAGCCAGCGCCTGGGGAACTTCCAGCCTTGGCTTAAGTAATTTATCAATGTAAAAGCAAACAACTGTCATATTTTCTGTTTGTTTTGTATTTCTTAGGGTCACTGCACAAATTTCTCAGCTTGGTGATGTCTGTGTTAAAGGCCCGGTGCAACTGTCCTCCTTTCTGTCTTCCCTCTTCATTCTTGTCTGCAATGCAGAAGCACCTGAGCAAGCTTAACAACATGATGGCAGCACCTCGCCCACTGCCTACCGTGCTGGCCAGAAACGGGGCTTAGGGAAAGTCCAGCCTCAGACCTTCTCTTTGCTGGTGGGGAAATGGGCTCTGGTTGAGAGGAACACAGATCACAGGAAACCATGTACATCATCACACAAACATCACACAGCACCACCTGATTCTTTCTGTATCACAGTGGGAGTTTCACGTTCAGATTACAGGTAAAACAAGAAGTGTTTCATCCACCTTGAGAGCTCCAGAGCTCCTTTGAGCTTCCAGGCTCCTCCCTCAGCATCTACTGGGAGTGGCAAGTCCTGAAATACCGAGGAGAGATTTTCTGTAGCTCTTGCATTATCAGCACAACACTGAGGTCTGTAGTGGCTGCACATCACACAGAAAGCACACACACCAATTTCAAAGGATTATTTACGAGGCCGAGGCTTTGCTTTATGTTGAACCTTGCCTGCCCAGCCCTGCTTGCTGCTCACAGCTAAGAGCAGGCTCAGCTCCGTGCCCTGGAAAGATTTGGCTTTCAATTCAATTTGTGACTTTATTAGAAAAACCAAGGCTCACAAATATTCCAGTCAAACTCGAGATGACTGCCCGGTGCGACAGCAAGACGCCAGTGCCCCAAGCTCACAGAGCACTCCATTAGGGTGTCCTGAGCAACACCGTGCTGCGGAAACAAAGCACGCCAGCTGCATCCCTCTGTTATCAACCAGCCGGCAGCATAGCAAGTTAAACATAACACTCAGTTACAGAATCAGCACACGAATCAATATCACGGCTACGGAACAGAAATGGACAGCTGGGCCGTGCCGTTCAATTCATCTTAAATTGCGATCAGTTTACGAAGTGCCAGACTTAAGCCACGTCAAACGACCACCTGTGGTGGGTGTGAGCGCCCTGATTCCCAAAAGGCATCGGAGGAGGACCACGGCTAGCCGGCGGGAACACACACAGGCAATCGCTCGGCATTTCTTACAGCAGCGCTTGGCTTCACGCTGACGCTGCTAACTGAAATAAATAGGCTTCGTGCGATTACGGATCATGGACCGTGTTCCTCAAGCTCGGGCCTTTTTAATTCATTCTGAAAGTCCCGCTGTATCAATCCGGGATGCGTCTCTAATCTGCGTCGCTCTTTATTTTTGCACGAATACTGCTAAGCCCGGGCTCTGCCGAAGCCATCATCTCGGCCGCGACCACCATCTTTCCCTGGGGAAGCGCAGGGCGGGGCGCGGGAGGCGCGCAGACCCCGCGGCCGTTGAGCGGTCCCACAGCGCCCCCTGCCGGCCGGCCGCCGCTCTGCGCTCCGCTCCGCTGCCATGGCGGCCGCGGGGCTGACATCGCCCGCTGCGTGCCCGGGGCAGGCCGTGGCCGGAGCCCTCCGTGAGCTGCCAGATGGCCGCGGCACGTAGGGCACCCCGCCTCCTGTTTGCATTACAAGTCACTGAACAACCGCATCGCAGCTGACACCGCGCCAGCTTTGGGTGCACGAGGCGTACCTGCCCTACCTGGTGCGCTGGGGTTTGTGGCAGGGGAGCCAGCCCTCGAGGTCCGCAGCCCTGTAAATCGCCTCTTTTATTTCTCCATTGCGGGAATGCTGCAGGTTTATAAAACATTTAAGAGCCTGTGGTTAATGTTTCATCTGCTCGGGGACATCCCGTGGGACCAAACTATTGTTTAATCTTCTACAAAATGAACCGTGATTTATACAGCATTTTTCCAAAGCATTTTTCTTCTATTAGCCGTACCGTTGTGTGTCAGAAGCAGAAGGCAGATTTATCTGCTGCTCGTGCTACCCACATCATACATAATGCCGTGTGCATTCAGTAAAAAATACAGAAGTAAACACTATGCCTGCCAAGCGAGGACGTACAGACGGAAGGCCGTGTCTCCAAGGGGATTTGGATCTGGATCAACATCCAGCAGCCACAGCGGTTAGCGGAGCCTCGGCAGTGCTAAAGGTCTGAGGCACTCGCTGCTTCTGAAGGAGCTCCGTGTGCCCAAGTGCAATGGAAACAACAGAATTTTGGGATGCCTTGTGCTTGGACATTCCCAGCTGGTTCAGGCTGGAGATCCCAAATGTGGGATACTAAAATCGCCAGCTTCTTTGGAAGCCTCGTTTAGAAAACTGACAGTCAGTCTCACCAAAATCAAGTTTGCTGCATCTGTCAAAGTTCCAGAAAGGACTGCAGAGGTGGTGTGGCCTAGGAGCGCGTGTACTGCTGCCTCTCACAGAACTCATCTCCCAAAAGTTGTGGGAGGAAACCCTCTCTCTACCCGGCCTGTGAGTTGTGAGATCAGCATTCCTTCTGCACCGTGCCTCATGCTCAGACATCCACAGGTCCAGCAGAGCCCCCGGCACCTTGCAGCTATCAGAATCCCAGCAGAAAAAGCCCCAGGGCTGAGCCAGGCTGGCTCCACACAATGCATGGGGGCGAGAAATAGCAGGAAAAAACTGGGGTTCAGCAACCACAGTAAGGGCAGTCTGCAGAGGGAGGGAGGGAGGGCAGTGATAAATCGTTTTATTTTGTCACTTCTCGAGGGACGTGTTAAAAAGGAAGTATGTTTATTATCCCCAATCAGAAAATAATGATGTGACTCGGGGGCTGAGGTTGAAAGTGCATATAAATAATTTAGTGTGGAATATATTATAGGGATACAGTGTAATTATCAAAAGCAAAACAAAGAAATGGAGAAAAAGACATTCCGGCATTTGCATTACACGTGATCAGAAACTGTTTTTCTTTTTCTTTTTTTTTTTAAAATGTATATATTTTATATTGTTTTTATTTGACAAACAAAAAGGAAGTACTTGGTTCACTCTTCTCTTTTCAAGCCTACCTGAGAAGCTTAGGCTTTTCTGCACAGAGAAGACAAATGGTGAGGAAAAAGAAACGATGCTGAGCTGAGAACTCTATTCTCTCGGATATTAAAATGTTCATTTTTTATATATTAAGAAAAAAATCGTTCCAGCAATAAATCATTGTCTTACTTATGGTTTCTTCGGTCATCTAAATGACCCTTATGACCAAACCACAATCTCAGCAGTGGAAGAACTGTGGGGAAAGAACTCTCTGGTTTTAATGTAGATATATAGGATACCTGTACCTCTGGAAATGCTGAAGCTGTTAGAAAAACACTTCTCAAAATGTCAGAAGGAAAACCCACATAAAGATGGTCTTCTTCCCCAAAGGTGAGGATGATCTTTCTTTGGATAACAACCATTAGGCATAAGGATACAAATGGTAAAGATACTCACTGGTATCACAAAAGTATTTTTAATTAGGACAGAAGGAAATGGGTGTATACACACTCATGGGGTGAAAAGGAGAGGCAAAATGCTGGAAAGCAAATGATACATCACTTTTCCACTGAAATTTCCCCATATGGTCCTTGGGGGCTTTTGGATAAAAAAGATGGATCCTTCTTTTTTCCACATCTTGTAGATGGTTACAGACAAGGTTAAAGACCTGAGGCTTCAGGCTCCCACAGGACATCTCACTGAAGGGAGCCCAAAGCAGGTGCCCTGCACTCCTCAGCTGGACATTGCTGGGACAGGTTGGGCCCGACCCATAACCTATCTGCCAGAGCACCTGTAAGCCCTATCAGACAGCTGGCACTGCAAAGGCTCATGTAAACTCCTCTGCTGGACAGCTTGTTAATAGAAAAGACACCAAGTCTTAGTTTAGTTGGATAAAATACATGCTAAAAAAAAAAAAAAGTATTATTCTACACATTAGACTGTATTATTCATGGCAGAAAGTACAAAGTAAACAGAAGTTCAAGAACTAAATTTAGTCCTTCTTTCTATTCATGCAGATCCACTAATTCCGTCTGCCATAGAAGAGCTCTGTGTTTGATCGTGAGAGGAAAAGAATAATTGTTTTCCATAGATAATGTGCTCAAAGCATATTATGATATCTCTACAGATAGCAGGGGAAAAAAAAAAAAGGAATTTGGACCTGAGTAAAAGGTACAGCAATGAGAAGAAATCTCATTGTGAGCAAAAATCTTTCTACTTGGTTACCACGCAATCTAATCCTGACAGTGCACCCGACTTGAAAAATGACATCCCCATCTCCAAGAATTGAAAGGTGGCAGAAAAAGCAGGCACTCTGTGCCTTGGTCTAAAGCAATTATGAGCTCCTCACAAGCTCGAAGACAAGAATTGATTTTCATTTCTAGATTATCAAGACGTGGGGGCAGGCAGGTCAGGAAATCTGCCCCTGTCTTGACCTTGTGAATTGGATTGTTCTCAAACCTGTTCAATATTGAAAAGAATTGGTTGGGTGAGAGGGGAAAAGAGCAGGAAGGGAGACAAAATCCTCTGGCATATTCTGTGCCCAGCAGTATCTAAGAATCTTTTCTTATTTCACTTTCTGATTTTCATTATCCAACCTATAGGCAAATATGTTTTATTGAAGGGCGGCTCGGTGCCCATAAATGGCCAAATCTGATAGAGGTGACTGAAGCTGCAGACTGCTGAAACTGGGAGGCATAAAAAAAAAGCATAATCCAGCTTTATAGGAGATAGATTCCTTTTTAGATCACTCCTGTGCGATGCGCTGGAGTTTTTCCCACCACCCAGTTGTCACAGTAATTCAAGATCTCAGAAGACAGAAAATGTGCACTGTTGCTTGGATTCCATGGAGCTGTTGCCCTGTACTGAGGTATCAGACACATGTAACTATGCCATAAACTGAAATACAGTGAAATCCTTCAAATTCAAGGGTACAGCGACCGTATCACTACTCACATTACTTAAAATGGAATTACTGTAACACTGTCAGAGTGTATTCTTTATTCTCACACTATTTAAAACCATTGTTCCTTTTTTTAAAGTAAGACTTACGTTTTAGATAAACTAAAAAAAGATTATTATTTTTTTTTCCCACTAGAAAAGCGTATTTTGGCTACAGTGAGTAACACAAAAGTTGAACAATAACTTCAAGGAGTAGGTATGAAAAAAATATAAACCTCTTAGAGGAAGTGGAAGCAGCAGGAGGTCAGTATTAGCCCAAACACTAACCCAGCCATTCAGATTAATCGGTTCCGGAGTAGCAGTGTCCCACTCTGTAAACTGTACAATGTGTATACAGTCAGCCACTGCTGAAATATTGCCACTTCTGGCAGAAATGCCACAGCTGCTTAACAGCCCACATCGACACAAGCCCTCAGAGGACAGAACGTGGAGAAGACAACCAAACCTCCAGCCGACGGCAACTGCAGGGCTGCTGTGACAAAATGGAGCTGGTCAGTGTGAATTGCATTGCCACAGACAGTCGACTTCCCAGCCATCGGGAAAACTGTGTGTCACAAAAAGGAGATGGAAAGAAGTAGGCAAACCATGTATACCTTTCAGCCCACCTGGGGCAATGGGGCATCAAGGAGCACCTGTAGAAGTGATGCTTTCTCAAAGAATCCAGCCAGCTGACACTTCACAGTGCCCAGCACTTTCATCCCAGCTTGAGACTGACACGGATCCCTGAAGGATCAACAGAAGGCCACTTTCCCTTTGTCCTGATGCATTACTGCCCTAAGTCAAGCAAAGGTTTGAAATAAAAATATCTGAAATATCCCAAACCAGATCCCTGCTCCTGCTAAACTTCTGTGCCATCCTCCTGGTGTAAAAAGCTGAAGTGAGACTATTCACAAACACACCACATTCAAAATAACAGATGAATGTGTAAGTGTGATCCTGAATTTGCAATCATTATGTCTAGTTTGTAGGACTCTAAACAAGGAACTGCAGGCACAATGGCTCTGCATACATAAATGCTATAAAATTAGAGCAGACAGCTGGCAAATCATTAATTAACAACAGCAATGGTTTCGAACTAGAGCTCTGGGGACTCCACAGGAAATAGGAAGTACCCTGCTCCTGCTTTCAGTTATGCCTGTGACCTGGTTTCTTCCCCATAAATAATAACGAAAACACAACCTATGTCTGAGCCACGTTGCCACACAAGCCCCCAGCAGCAGCCCGTAGGATAACACAAGGGCTGAACATATCTCAGCACAGAGAGCTGTCTCTAAGTATGCTCCAACCTCAGATAGCTGCAGAATGCACTCTGCAATCCTATGCATGCAATGCCAGATATTTAAAATAATCACAAAGACCATTAGAAAGAATTCAATTCTTCTTTTTATTTTAAAAAATTAAATTTTGTTTCCATTATATTGTTCCCTACTTTTTACATATTAGATGATTCATATTGTTTCCTGGATTGTCCCCAGGAGTATCACACAAATAGAAGTGCACATAAATGCTATGCTCATATGTAAATGAGAAATAATCTCAAGATTTATCTATGAACTCCAGCTTCTTTTAGCAAATTAATTCATTGACAGCAGAAGGGTTACTGTCTCTCTGCAAAACATATGAGGGAAAATGTTGGTTCACAGCAGATTTATTTCCACAATAGACCTAACAGGTCTGATAATTAATATAGTTCATCATGTTCTTCTCGAGTTCATGCCAAAGATTGGATTCCCCGTTAGCACAAAATATATCTGCAGGGAAAAGGCAAGGAGAGCAATTTAAAACGCGTGATATTTACTCCCGAGGATGAACACTTCTGTAGCAGCATCTCCATATTCACAAGATGGAAGCGATAAGCTAGAAATTATGCACAAGTGAAGCTCAGGGGAACAGGCAAAGAGCAGCTATGTTATGGCAAAGGAGAGAGTGGATGGCCTCAAACGTGTACTTTATGCCATCCTTTCTGCCCACCCAGCCCTTGCTGCTCTGGGTGGGCAGTACCGTGGGCCCCTACCTTCATGGAGCCAGCCTATGGGCTGCTGGCAGGGCTGCGGCATGGGTTTGCACACAGGGAAAAGCCAAAAGCTTTGGGCTGCCCAGGACTGGGAAGAGGCTGCCTGTGGGCACCCCCAAGCTGCCCCTCTCCCAGGTCTGAGGCTCCGTGTATCCCTCTGTGGTCAGCAGATGGCAAACCTGAATCTTCCTGCCTCCACAGGAAGCATCTGTCCTTGGCATTCCCCATCCAATGGGCAGCAGCTCCCTTGTGCCCTCACAGTAACCACACAAGTGCTTGGGCTAGCAGAGGAGAATGGGGTTTTGCCCTTTCCTATTATTTCTTCTGTTGGTATTGAACAGGATTCCTGATAGTCAACAAACAAAAAAACCCAAACCCACATGTTTTGGCTTACTGAAGATGGTGACTGACTAAAATACATTGCTAAAATATTTACACAACTCTCTGTTTAAACATTAGATGTGGCCCATGGCCAAGAAATGTAAAGCCATCCATCTCCTGTTTGGAGGGAGCAGTAACCTGAGCTTAATGCAGTTCATGTACTGCCAAGATCCCATCCATTGCTACCACTTCCACTACTCCCCTTCCTTCTTATTTATTGTGTTTTGTTGCCATGTGGTTTAAGGGAAGGGCTGAAGCAGTACTCAGGAGCTGTATTTCAGCGTTGTCACAGTCCCCCAGTCCTCCTGCAGCAGATTGAAGAATTATTTTGATGCCCTGCTTTCCCTGCCCTGGTGAGCAGTAAAACCGCTGCTCCCATGTGTGAAAGCAGCCTCTGGAAGTTGGGCAGGACTCAAGAGGCAGCTCCTGATGCCATGTGAATTACATCTCACGTGACAAGAGTTTTGAGCATTCTGACCTCCTGATTACGTGGCCAATTACTCTTGGTTTCTGTCCCAGGAATGGCCAGGACAGCACTCATATCCATAACCACATAATATTTGCAAACTTACAAGCATATTGGTCATTTTTCAGAAGGCTAAGGTAAAGTGCATTAAACAAGTTTCCATTACTCCAGAGAGTTTGAAGTGAACAGTAAGGATGCACATGTGAAAGACATAACCTTGAATGGGTAATTCAGCGTGTGGCTGTGTGTGGAAACACAGCTAAAATTATATAAACTGAATACATTGCTGAGCCTGCTTTGGGATACTCTGCACTCACACCACTGAATTGCAATAGAATTCCAATTAAATAAAAATACTGAAGGTGAAGACTGCAGAGTTTCAGAAGCTCAAACCATGGTGTGGGAAAAAATCACAGTGAGAAGGGAGTTGCAAGTGTCTGAATCTGTTCAGTGATTCAAACAGCAATAGTTTTTGTGCCACTGTTAACACTCAAACAAACAAACAAACAAAACGACACAACAATCAAACACTGGGCAGTTACAGCAGTGTGTTTACATGGGCTCTTTTCCCTTCCATGCCCACTTAGCATACTTTCTCTGCTTTATTTCAAAGACTTCAGCCTGTGCTTGTTGCAGGGAAATCCAATTTTGATGCACCTGTGAAATTATCCCCGATATTTCTGCTTTACCTGTTAAATGCTTTTTCTCCCTGCACTGTGGAACTCTGCCTTTGGGCATTTCCTGCCCACCCTTTCTGCCTGTGATTTTGTAGCAGTCTCTCAGTGCAGACTCCTCTGTTTCCGAACAGTGTTTTGTATTTCTAGAGAGTTTTCAGCACTGACTCTTGGAGCATTACAGACAAGATCCTCAACCCTTTCCTGGGCTACGACTTAACCTATTTACAGACCTGAGGCAAGGGCACACACCTGCCGCATCCCCGGGGCTGGAACGGAAACTGGGGGTTAATTCTTGCTGCTGTCCTCATCGCTGGGCAGCGTATCCTAGAGGTAAAGCATTCCTGTAGCTCTGCAGCAATAAGCACCAGAGTTACAATCTCCCTGGGCAGTTCTCTGCTCTCCCCTTCCTCTCTGTGAGCATCAACTCATATGACACGCCGGAATGAAATCAGCAAAGACGGGAAGAAAAGATGTGTCTCTAACATAGTGGGGCAGATATCACCTGCAAAATGTCGCGTCTTCGAGCAGTTGTACAAACCATGCTAATAGTAACACTGGGAGGACAAACACGTGGAAAACGCAAACCAAAACCCACAACGAATAAAAACCAATGAAAGCAGCAGCACCACCCCCCACAAAAAAGAGCTCCCATTCATTCCATGCGTATTCACTCTTCGGCATTACATGAAATCTCGCATGACCTCAGCGGTCGTTTCCAATGTTAATTATTCCGCGATTCAGTCAAATACTGCGTGTCATTTCTCTGTGTAACCCAACGTCTTGGAGTTGCTGGGAGAACTCCTACTTGCATCTGTTGGGATCTTTACATTTATTGGGAACGGATGCTGAATGAAGCAGGGCATACAACGATCTATCGTCTTGCTAAAAGAAAACATGCACAGGCAATC
>JAPSGF010000005.1:26518547-26634443 GCA_035772895.1 Perdix hodgsoniae | reverse complement strand
CTTCCCTTCCCTTCCCTTCCCTTCCCTTCCCTTCCCTTCCCTTCCCTCCACTTCTGCTTCTGCTTTCCCTTCTTTCCTTCTTTTTTGTCCTTCTGAGGGCCTGTGCTTATTAGTTCCATCCAAATTACCTATTTTTTTCCCTCTTTCCTACTTCAAGAGCTGGTTCTTCTGGAAATTGAGGCGGAGGAGCCAGACAGAAAGGGCAAACTGCACCATCATCCCAGGGTCTGTCTTATTCTGCCCCACGATAGAAATTTGTCTCCCTTCTCACACTGTGGCAGTTTGGAAGCTGAAGTCTTATCCTGAAAACACTAGCAAAAGTCTGCTTGTGACTCACTGTTCCCCCCTGCCTCCCTCCGTCAAGTCTCTGCTTGAAGTGTTTACGCTATATTTTTTTTTATTTGGGCTGATTATGAAATGCAGTGATCCACTGGAGGGTGTTTTGCCTCTGAAGTGAGCAATCTTCAGCACGATAGGACTACAGCATATCTCTGACATGAACTTTCAGGTCTAATGTAGTGATATACTCATGGGCTTCTGGGCAGAGCAGCGTTCCAAACAGACAGAGGGGGAGAAACTTTAAAAAATTAAAAAAAAAAAAAAAATTAAAAAACCAGTCCTTTTTGCATAAGAACTGGTCAATTAGTGGTTTGGACACCCCTACCAAATACTGAATAGAGTGGATGGAAAAGGTATGTTCAGCTTGAGTTTGATTTTCCCTCATCTTGTAGCTTTTGGCAGGGCCTTGCCGGCTCCCCACCGGCCCCACTGGCTTGCTCCCTCCAAGGTGGTGACAGAATGTTTTTCAGCTGCACCAGAGGCTGCAGATTTCATGTCAGACTTCAAGATACACAGATTGATAAACACGTCTGCCTCCAGCGATTGGCAGCATTCTTTCTGGAAAGGAAAACAAAGAAAAGGCTTTATATAAACATGCAAAGTGGTATGGGGGTACGTGGGGCACAGCACAACGCAGTGTTCAGTCCTGTCTGAGCCCTGCTGCTGGGCTCTTGCTGACAGGGCCTCAGCAGGGAGCCTGCTCATTGCCATGGCTGTCCCTGCTCTCAGCATGGCCACCCTGCTCTCAACATGACTGTTCTGCCCTCAGCACACCCACCCTGTCACGGTTGCTCTCAACCTGGCTGCCCTGCCCTCAGCATGGCTGCCTGGCTGGTCGCTGTGGATGCGTTGCTGGCTGCCTCACATGCAAAATGGGTACTTCTGGCAGCCCACCTAGACATGGTGCTTTCCCATGGGAAGCGACAGCTGTCCCTGAAATGGTTAGTGGAAAGAAAGGAAATATTTTACTGTAGGGGACGCACGGCAAGGGCTGTATGTGAACTTCTCTGGGTGCCTGTGCCCATAGCCAAGCCAAGGTCATGACTAGAGGAGCCTACCTGGCTTTGGGTCAATGCCTCAGCATATGAGGATCCTAAAATGAAGTATTTTAGATCCACTGACTACTCTAGCACTGATTAAACTCTTATTAAGAGTGAATAGAAGTGTCTGTCAAGCCCTCTGCACGTGGTCTCACTGCCTGTGGGCAGTAGTTTAGCATGGAACTTGACAGTGAAATCTGTGGGGTGGTGGATTTTATGCTTCCCAACACAACCTCGTTGTGCCTACCAGAACTGCAGGCTCTGGCAACACAAGGGAGATTACAATGACAGTACCTTAATATGATTCCTATGAATCTGATTCCATATAACTTGACATTGTAGCTCCCAACATTTTGAAATGCTCTCCAGAAGTGTCCATTTACCCTCCTTGTCAAGGTCACCGATGTCATACACAGCCTATGGAAGTGAATGTAGTAAAGGTCTTGATATGACAACATGGCAGCTGGAATGGCAGAAGCCATCCTTGGTCCTAGAAAAATGTCCTCCCTGCCTTCCCTCTCCCCTTCTGCTGTATCTTACAGAGTACTTACTGGCTGGAAGCTGGCTGGGACAGAGATCATCTCTCGGCAAACACAAATGCTTTTCAGTAGTGTTAATAATGATGCGAATCCCTTGTGCTTTGAGCACTGGCTACTAGTCTTGACTGTGGTGGTTTTCCTGCAGCAATCAGTCAGCTCCCCTGGGAGTGATGGAAGAAGGGTAGATTTCTCTTAAAAAGAAATTGCAGAGTTTGGCCAGTACTAGCCCTGTGCCAGAAGAACAGTAAGTTTCCATATGTGCTTTTTTAAAATGACATCAGTTTTAGCTAATACAGCCTCCAAATTATTATTATTATTATTATTAATTATTTTTGACATGGTAACAATGCCATGACAGACTTAAATTTTCTTGTCTGTTTGCTAAGAAAACACAGAATGGGTAATATATGAAAACCAACCCAGCTACTCAGAGCACATACTCTTCACCTTTTTTTTTTTTGCATAGCTTATACTCTTCACCTTTTTTTTTTCTGCATTGCTTCACCTGATTACTGTTGTTGACTTATGTAGAAAAGAACCACTTAAATCTGCGTTCAGCCACCTCTCAGGACTATTAAAGAAAATTGTGGGGCTCCTTTGGTGCAGTGGAATTTGGCATAAACCCACTCTGCAAATACTGTGTCTTCTCCACTGTAAATGCTTCTGTTAAAGGTGGATGGCATTCTCATTTTACGGACAAGACCAGATCTGACAATTTATTCTCAGGAAAACAGGGAGTGCTTAAGCTATAGGCACTGGTAAGGATCTTGAAAAAAGCCCAACCAGCAGAGTTAAGAAAATAAAAACCTAGAGCAGATGTCAGAAGTCCCTTTTTTTCATGCTCTGTCCCCCTGAGGGGGGAAGAAGAGAAAAAAATCCTGCACAATTGCAGCTTAGAGAAGGAAATGACTTCCTGTTGGGGGTCTTCCTTTACATTTTGGAATGCTGTCTGCTGTTCCCCAGTTAGTTAGCAGGGTGGACTTGGGCACAGCAATCATTTTGCAGACGCATTCTCCCTCAGGTCTCAGGGTGTTGAGAAGAGAGATGCACGGGAGTTTTTGCTTCCCAGCTGGGTACATTTGCAAGGTTCCCTCTGGGACTCATGATTTTCCTTTCTGAAGTGGTTGGGGAACACCAAGTTTGAAGGGCAGGATATGTTTGGAATATACTGCTCCTTTTGTATATTCTTCCCTTTCTTAAATCAGTGTTCAATTTAAAATGCTCCAGCTTGAACAATTCAGTGCAAGGGAGAAAAATAACACAGTGGGGGGTAAGAACGGAGTGTAGTTTGATTCTCAGTCATACTAATCAGCTGCTTTTACAACAGACTGCAATATGTTCGAGGGACTGATTTATCCCTCAGCAGTGTAAGGTGACTTTAATAGGAGACTCCTTCCTTCCATCCAGAAGCTCTCATCCCTCAAATGATTTTTATTCCTATCAAATATCTTTCCGTCCTATAAATTCCCCTGCAAACAATACTTCTGAAGCAATGGGGTTGTGAATCAAGCTTATAAACCACTGAAAGTTCTGACCACAGTTTGGAATAGGAGCATGTGAGGATCAAGGCAGTCTGCGGGCACTGGAATGTGAAGTCTGTTCCCCACTCACATCTACACAATTAGCAAGGTCACTGTGCCTTGCAGGTTTACTTCTTAAAAAAAAAAAAAAAAAAGAGGAAAAGCATGTCAGCTGTATCTTTTTTTTTTTTCAGATTGCTGGTGTGGCTGTGTCAGTTGGTGTTACCTGTTTGTCAAAGGAGCCACACTGGAGTCAAACAATGGTCTGGATGCAAGTAAGAGAAAGGATACGTGTCCTGGATTGGTAAATGGAGTGTCTGTGTTTGCTGTGACCTCTTCTTCCTCAGCTGATTGTGGATCATAACGATTGCTGCCATTTGGATGGGAATAATTAATGAGATAAATGTAGGTTAGTGGCTTGTGAGCAGCCAAGGGCAAGGCTGCCTGTATGTTTTAGCTCAGCCTAAACCATGGGGGCACTTCCTTCCTGAGTCAATAGTGATCCTGTAATGCTAACAAAGGACCCCCATTGATCATTGCCCTCTGATAATTGCTGCCAGTGTGAGCTTGCCTCTCACAGCTTGTTGACATCTCTGGACAATTTAACTAAGCCCCTTTAAAAGGTCTCTGCAAAAGAAGCAGGGTGAGGTCTGTAATAGTGCAGGTCAGGAATGTAAGGACAAATAAGAGTCTTCCCTAAAAATACCAGGGTAGGGTAAGCATGGTGTTCCAAGCTAAGCCACTTCTGTGGTGTTATATGAGGTCTCAACATCTGTCTTCGGCACTGTTTTACTTCTGATTTATCTGACTGGGAGACCTGTCCAGAAAGTGACATTTCTGTCTCATGGGAATTTGCATGTGTATGTGCAGAATATCAGGCACAACAATTAGTCCCAAACCAACATTTTTTAGGAGAAATTACACCTGTCCCCAGTCTGGGAGTGCCCACATTCAGAATGTCTTTGTCCAGAGGTGTTCTCAGGAGTTTCACTGTGATATTTCTGTCAGGCTACTGAGGATTGGTTTGAGCATAGGGTACATATTTTTGCATTGGCATGCTTTTCCATGGATTATCTTCATATTTTCCATAGATTATCCCTTGTAGAAGGTCCTTTAGGGCATACCTAGAGATAAAGGCTTTATATTCCAGTAACATCCTGGGGAATCAAGGCAGAAGCCACCAGAACCTTGGCTTAGACAAGCAGTATTGCAAACTAAGATAGTTCGGATGAAACAAGTGAGTACCAAGAAATTTCCCACGAGCTGTATTGCAAAGCTTCCTTGATGCCAGAGAAGCTTCCACCCAAAATACAGTGTCCTTAACCAGAAGAGAAATTCTCATGGTGGTAGGGCATATAACAGTATTGGGAAGCCTTTACATCTGTCAAGGAAGGTGTCCAATTAGCAAATATCAGCACTGGAGCTCTTTGGTTCTAATCACTGTCAATACATCAGAGACTCTTAGCTATCTTTTGCTTTCATTTCCATGTAATCGTGCTCTTTGTTCCATGCAGGGTCCAAACCTGAAGCTATTCAGCCAGTAATACAAATGCTGTTGTAGATACCTACAGCTGCAGCATTTGTCATATCTCCAAGACACAGACCACTCACAACTAACACAATTTTCATCTTCCACTATTATTGTTTAGCTAACTGATGCAAAAAAAACCCTGCAATTTACTCTTCTGACAGGAAAACTGAAGAACAGAGTTCTATTTCAAATTAAATTCACAATGAATTGGTTGGGGAAAAAAAAAAGAAAAAAGAAAGGTAGACAAGAAATCCAACCAGAAGCACCACAGTGACTTCTGCACAGAAGCAGAGTGGGGAAAACAAAATTACTGCAATGGCTGATTCATTCAGTGTCTCTGTGAAGGAGAAGTGTGCTCCAGGGAAGTGTGGCCAAGGAAGAATTGGACATCTGGTCTGCACTAGATGCTGTCATGAAGTAAGCATATGGCCATGACATCATTCCAGCTTGGGGGCTGGAACATTGGTCAGGGAGGAAATCTTCCTCAAAGGTTGGGAATTTTTTTTTTTTTTGTGTGTGTGTGGAAATTTCATTGACCACATTTTCATTTGGGTTAACATGTAATGCAATACTTTTGCTATTGATGGCTGTCTTGCATCTTATGTATGCGCAGGTTTGATGTTCTAGTAACACCAGATGACACTTTACCCTTTACAATATTGTTGAATCGATAAATGTAGACCTTGTTTATTAACTACAGCTGACACTGTCTTGCCAAGGACTCATGTAAAACAGATCTGGGTAATACTGGGATTTAGTAATGACAGCTTATATTAAAAGAGAAGCATAAGGCTGAAGCTTTACCACAGGATATTGGTTTTCTGCAGGTTCTAGTAGGGTAAGATCAGTGTTTCATCTTGCCAGAGTGGATAAACAGAATAAAACAGCTATGTGCTGCATGGAGATCTTTTGAAGAACACTGAAAATTGAAGGATTTTTCTCAGCTGTTAGAAATCCTCCAGTATTTTGAGAAGAAATGCCACAGCACATGTGGCCAGTAGCTGCCATTCCCTTCTTCACAGTGCACAGTGAACTGGTCCCATCTATCTGCCACAAGTAGCCCCTTGGATCTGTGTTTAGAGGAGGGCTTGTTGAGTTGTTAGGTGGCCTGCCCTCTAGTATCTTAGGTAAGGTATTTCTCATCCCTAAAACAGTGTCAGTAAGTTGTCCATGCTCCGTCTTGACTATTCCTGTCTTACCTATCCAGGATTAGCCTCACTGTTAAACTCTGCTGTCTGGCTGCCTGATCAACAGACAAGGCTTCTACTCCGCTGCGATCCCAGAGACTTGGTAAAGATCAATATGGTCAGAGTAAACACCTGTACCTCAGCCAGACCCTCAAATTCCAGCTGGTCCATGAGCATATTACAATAGTTCTCTATAGTAACTTGCACATGAGGAGGGCTTTGGTGTTCCAGCACTTACCTGTGCCTTCTGAAGCAGTCCTCCGAAAACTGCTCAGTGTACAAGAATCTTGTGGCAAATTCATTAGTGAAGATCCAGAGTCAAACACAAACATAAGTCATGTGCAGAACATCTTGGTCAGACTTTCAAATAGTTGAATTCCAGTTCCCCAAATGACACCATCATGTCAATCTAGCTCATCATGCGTCTCTGTCATACTGCTCCAAATGCTTCTTGGAGTTTATCACAGAATCACAGAATTGTAGGCGTTGGAAGGGACCTCTAGAGATCATAGAGTCCACTCCCTCTGCTAAAGCAAGGAACCTGGTTTTTAGAAGGTCAGGCAGGTAGGCATCCAGGCAGGTCTTGAATATCCCAGGAGAAGGAGACTCCACAGCCTCTCTGGGCAGCTGTTCCAGTGTTCTGTCACTTTGACAATGAAGAAATTCTTCCTTGTATAAAACATTTCCTGTGTTTTAATTTGTGCCCATTTCGCCTTGTTCTACTGTTGCTCACCACTGAAAAGAGTCTCCCCACATTGATTTGACTCCCACACTTTGTTTATAAACAGTTATGAGATCCCCTATCAGCCTTCTCTTTTCCACGCTGAAGAGTCACAGGTTACACAGCCTTTCCTCATATGGGAGATGCTTCAGGCCCTTGATTATCTTTGTTGCTCTCTGCTGAACTCCTTCTAGGAGATCCCTGTCTTTTTTTTTTAAACTGTGGAGTCCAGAATTGGACACATTCTAAATGAGGCCTCATCAGGGTAAACAGAGGGAGAGTATCACCTGATAACCTCTATGGTTTATAGACCATAAGATTTTTTTTTATTCCTGCAATTTTTTCATTATTTTTCATTTTTTTTAGATGAGATTTTATCCATCTTATCTGGTTCACTCCTTGTTTTCTCCCCACCTCACTGCCTGCTTCAGTTGTGGCATCACAAGGGTTACTAAGAAGACAGTTTGCTGGAAAGGCATTTTAATTGGAGGAGCAGATACAGAAACAAACAAGAGCTAGAGTAATTCTCCTGGCTCCTACTTTCCTTAATGCCTCCAACTTTGAGCCAGTGCAAGGTATCATCACCCACCTCGTGCAAGGCGGATCTTTCCAAAAAAGAAATCCCTACACAAATTTGTTCAGGAATTCTCACCTCCTCCCCAGCCCTGTGGGTTATTGCAAGAGTTGATTTACTTTGCAGTGGAAATTTTTGCAGATGTCCGGGTGTTTCAAAGGGAGCTGAAGCCAAAGACAGAGCTCTGATGTTGCCTGGAGGCTGCCAACTATTTTTTCACAGTCTGTCTACATACCCTGTATTTCTCTTCCCGTCCTGCCTCACCTCTGGGGCTGTGGTCCCAACAGGAACAGAGGAACAGAAAATTTGCAGTACATGAGGCTCTTGATCAGCAATGGATGGTGAGGGGAAAGAGAAAGGAGGGGCATCACTTGGCTAATTTAAGTGACAGTGCAAATCTATCAGTCACTGCCCAGGCCTTCAGCAGTTTAATGCGGGCTTCAGTGTAGGCAAGTCTTCAGAGAGGTACAAATAGTTACTGTCCTTTCTCTTAACTGCTTCCTTTTTTCCTTGCTTAGCAATTTACTGTAGGTCTGCATTTTGAGTTCTTTCCACTAACAGCCTCTCAAATGGGACTCAGCCCCCTCAGTACTTGCAGGAAATCTCCTACCAAGAGACCTGAAAAGCAAAATCTCATTTGATTGATCACTTTCAGGTTTTGACAGCTTTTAATTTTTGCCGCTGTTTTTGGTCTCTGGCTGAAACAAGTTTGCTACCTAGCTTGACCTGTTGAATTTTATTTATTTTCAGTTCTTCTGTGTGGACAAATGTGCTGCTACCAAGTCCATGAGGGCATTATAGGAGCCTGCAGTGAAGAGCAAGAATCCCTTGGCACTTGCTGACCCAGGACAGGATGGAGCAGAGACAATATGATGCATAGATAACCAAATCAGTCAAGCTGCTTAAAAGAAGATTTGATTCTCTTTAATAAAATCACAGACTATGCTCAAATCCTGAGTTGTCTTATCTTAATGAGATCTATAACTATATGGAAAACTGTAATCTTTTCCCAATTTTCTGCATTACTTCATTCATGGAAATTTTATTCTAAATATTAAGAAAATATCATTTCTGAAATGGCACACAACATGATGGTGTTTTAAAAGTAAGCTACCTGGTCCTTCTGGAGGACTGTATTTGTTCGCCTTAATGTGAACCTTATTGACTGCTTGGACGCTGCAAGCAGATCTTGGATACTACAAGCAGACCTTAGCAAGCATACAGAACACAGCCTGGAAATCAAGAAATGATCCAACATAAGGCCTTTTCATCACCAGAACAGTGCAAGAAGCATGAAACTCTTAGTAAAGAAAAAAAAAAAAAAAACAGAAAACAGTCTACTTGCAAAATAAACATTTGCCATCTTTGTAAGCAAGCAAGGTCTTAAAAATTTTCTTTTTCTTTTTTTTTTTTTTTAAAAAAAAGGCCTATGTTGAGCAGATCCATGGTGATATTTGAAGCTTTTCAGAAATACCAAACCTATGGGGATAAAAGATGGAAAACAGAAGAGAGAAAATGGGGAGAGAGGAGAGGATCATGCTGAGGATGGGTTTCTATATGCATTTGTGTTTTGATCAAAGGAAAGCACTCAGAAAAGATGCAGATATACTTACCTGTTTAGTCTCTGTCACAGAAAATGCAAAAAATCAGATGGCCCATGGACTGATTGGGAATTACTTTCTCCCTAATCTAGTCACCCAGTTCCTTTAGAATTACTTCAGGTGGACAGCCTGTAGATGGGATAGAAATGAAGGTTTTTGGATATCAGTTCTAGTGCAGCTGGCCCACAGCCTCTGTTCCACTAGTCTCTGTATTTCTGTACTCATCAGTAATCCAAAACTCTACTGAAGATCACATGGTTGTGATAGGCCTCAAAATCTGTCTAGTCAGCAGAGCATTGCACCAACTAAAGTACAGGGGAAAGGTAGAAAACATCAGTGATGGGGTAGAATAAATGTTGCATTAATAAGTGCATTTGTATACACTTGTCTTCAGGCCACTGAAACCTAAACTTCCAGAAATAACTGGCTTAAGGAGGCCTGCAACATGGACATCATGCAATTGTTTTTCATCGAAGTTATTTGGGTAACATTCTTTGGGGCATATGTTTGTTCATGGTGCTTGGTATCCAGATGGGACTGAGAGTCATTAACCACCAGGGAGCATGAAAAGGAAAGAGCAGAATATGTATTATTCCCAGCATGGTGGCTTTTAACCCCTTGATGAAGGGAGCCAGAATTTCCTGAGGCTTAGGAAGCAATTTTTGTGCCAGAGCTGAAAGAGGCATGGAGTTCATTTTATTTTCAGTAGATTTTATGAGTTGATTACAAATGAATTCCATTGCATTCTCACTATAATGGCATTTTTTTTAAATCCCGGTAACGTGTAGCAGATATATCCAAAGTGCACAAAGGCTACATGCATATCCATCCAGGACAGAGCACCACTTCCTTCTTCCTTGAAAATATTTAATATATTTCAAATATGGTCTACATTTTGGTTTTGCTTCCATTTCTTTTCTAAGTGCAGTTCAAAACACTGATGCACATATATACATATATATATGTTTTCCAGTTTAGAGTTTAGCTGTACTAGAGTTTTCTTCAGTTTTGTGATGATGTTTAAGACTACCCAGGAAGCTAAAATTACCTGTGCTTACCCCTGTTACCACTTCCATCCAGGATCACTTTAAAAGTAGCATAGTTTCATAGAAGCTTCACCAAATCTCATCAAAATGAGCTTGAGTTTTTGGCTCTGCAATGAAACTGAAAGCCCAGGCATTTTCTCCTGGTTTCATCTTTCATAGGGACAATTCCATGCAGCCTGAGTCCTTTGAGAAGTGCCAGGCTCCTAATGAAAATGAGCTGGAATTGCTGGTTGAGGTATCATGAGCAGGCGGGAGGGGAAAGAGTGAAATTCTGCATTACCCAGAGCTTGTGCTGACAGATGAATTAAAATGTAAATCTGAGCTAAGATTTCCAACACCAGAGCATAAAGTTAAGCTTCTGGGTTTCTCCTCAGCCTCTTAAATAAATCCCAATTTTAAGAAGTCCTCACCGCCCCAGCATTCCACAGTAGAAATTTTAAAGGGTTTTAGGAGTGTTCCGTTATAAAAGCCTTGTTCCAGTTTTCCAAATATGTGCCACAATATATCATAGCATGTTTCACAGTTTAGAAGAGGAAGGAAACCAAATCTTTCAAAGTGTATGAGATGCTGTTCTTGTGCTCAGTGTCTTTGCAGTGCATGAAGAAAATTTCAAATCTACACCACACTGAAAGCAAAACCTCAAAACAGAACCTCAACCAAAACTGGAGAGTGCTAACTGAATTGTTTTCAATAGAAAAAAAAAAAAGAGAGAGAAAAAAGAAAAAAAGAAAAAAGTCACATTTGCTGGAGTAAGTCCCCAAGATGATAATTTTAGGAAGATATTTTCCTTTGAAGACTTGGAGACAAAAGGCAGAAATAATTACTCGGCTTGGAATCCAGTGATTCTGTGAGAGCGTGTATTACTTCTCCTGGACTTCTCATTTTGGACTGAAATATATGTAAGTTTCTGAGGTTCATCTGGTGAACCAATGAAACTGATTTGAGTAGTCCTGCTGAAAAGTGTTGCTGCTCATTGGATATCTTTGCCTGGTTAAGAATTCCATAAGGATAATATCTTCCCTTCAAAATGTGGTCCTGGCTGATTATTCTGAAGTCAGTTGCCTCTGAAAATTTCTGCCTGGCTACCTTTCAAGCCAATGTAAGGCGCACAACAAATGATGTGAGTGAGCATTTTGAATGAAGCCAAAATATCTTGTGGTCGCATTTTTTGAAATAGGCTATGATGATTTGCTGAATCAAGACTCAAAAGCAGTCAGTTCTGCCTTTTAGGGCGCTAGTGAGAAACCGACTGAAATAACTGAAGGACTTCTTTTCACGTGTTGCATGGATGGCATTGAGGTCTGCCAAAGTGGCTTGAATAACATTTTCTCATCTCTCATTCCACTGGGACAATTGATCCACCAGGGTTTGTTTTGGCAAGAATTTGCTGATGGTAGAATGTAGAAGAGCATGGGAGAGCCTCCAGCAGCAAGGGGTGGGGATGATGCCAATTGTGATATATTTAGTAAAATATCTGCAGCATTATAAACATCAGAAACTAAGATCCCTTAAAAAAAAAAAAAGAAAAAAAAAAGGAAGGAAATGTCATGAAAATGTGTAAATAATCATTCAGATGCCATCTGCTATGAGGGTTTGTGGCAATGGAAAACAGACTTTACACTCTGCAAGGGGAGAATCCATTGTTTTGAGACAATTAGGCCCATCCCAGCCTTTTCAAAAGTTTCTCATGGATAATAACAAAAGGAGTAACAATAACCTCAACAATGTAAGGAGGATAGTGTTTTCAGAATGAGGCAGAAAAAAATTATATATATGTACGTATTTATGTCAAGAGCATTTTTAAACCAGGCTATAATCACCCATCCCAGCAACAGGTTCTGGGGAAAAAAAATGTTTGTGTTGAGTTCTGAAAAGTCATCAAATGTTTCGTCTTGTGAGGCTGGACAGAGCCAAGCATATCTGTGCCATATAATACCCTGAGCTGGGAGCTCAACATTTCGGTTTAATCTGAAACAGCCTTGTGTTCACTTGAACATGCCAACTGCTGCTAAACTACATTGGGCAGTGATGCAAGTCCTCCTGTGCAGGGATGGGAGGGAAGAGCCTGGCTCTGCCTAGGGCTAACTGGAGCCAGAGGCTGAGTTGGCTGCGCAGGTGCTGGGGGAGCTGGCGATGGTGAGTACAGTCTTTGACACGAGCCCTTGGATTGTGTGTACAAAGCCACAGCTGGAACATAGAGGCTGTGCCAAACCTTTTTTGAGATGAAGAGGGGCTGCTGCTGCCTGAGCCAGGAGGCTTGTGCTCAGCTTCTCTGAGCTGGAAGCTGCTTACTATCCACATTCGGCGTTGCCTTCCCAATGCTTGACTTTATGAGAAGCAAAAGCTGACTCTGCTCATGGGTTGTCAGTTCATACTGGCTAATAAAATCCACACTCTACCCACAGGCATTGTTGGTCAATGTGCCTCTGCTTATGGCTGCATAAAATGATACCATACTGTTTGGCACAGCTGTACACAGGGGAATTACATTTAAATTCACCCATAAAAGAACTATTACTTTATAGCAATATTAAAAGAGACCATTTATGAGCGTCAAATATTTATTTAAATATAACCCTTGCCATGTGTTGAGTGGAAAAAAGCAGCAGCCTGGGGAATAAAAAGGGTGCACTCAGTATGAGGAGTTCTAAAAGTCCTTCCATTTTTTAAAGATATTTTTTGGGGAGGTCTTTTGATCAGGAAGGAGTCTGGTTGGCCAAACCATGCAAGAAACTGCTTATTTGTTTATTCATATAGTCATATTGATGCATAATACTAACCACATTTTAGTGGGTGAATTGTGGCATATGAACAAACCAAAACGAAAGGGCTAATACTCCTCTCTTCATGCAGGGTAAATGTTATGGTCACTGTGCAAGCAGGTATACTCCCCATCTCCCCATTCACACTGTAGCTTACCAATAGCAAATAATTCCTCATCAAAACTGTTTTTCACCAGGGAACTTGCTTTTGATCTCAGTGATCTCAGTTTCTCTTTTGGAAAAGTTTCAATTTAAAATGTTTGTGTGAGAAACAGAAATCGTTTTTGGACAGAGAATAGCTGCTGGATTTTCTTTTGGTAAGAGGAGAAAACCAACCTGCACTCTTCTTTCCTTCTCTTTGTCAGTTCTTTCCAGATGAAAATTATTTATCCATCTCTTCTCGTGGCTGTGAAATGATGTTGGAGGCATCCAGCCAGGCCTCTACCCAGAGAGGCAGAAGATGGAAGGGCAGGAAAGACCCTTGCAGCTTTTTCCTCTTTAGAACACTGTTTCAGAGATTTCAGATCTCTCTTTGGAACCTGTGCTGCAAAATGCAGCACTTGCCATCTTTACATTTAAAATCTCTAAGACAACTGGGAAGATCTTTTTCTATTGACCCAAATAAATCACATCCCACTAATCTAATTCATACTGAACTGTTTAGGAAACAGGTGCATCCAGCTCATCTTATTATCTATGCAAATATTCAGCTAAAAGGCTGTGTACAATAACCATGTCATTTCTATTTAGGAAGGCAAATCTTGACAAGGTATTAGCTGTAACAAGTTTTTTTCCTCATCAACCCATGCCTGGAGATTTCTTCGTTCCTTATCAGAAAATAACAAAGCATGTTATTTAGTGCAAATAATAACAGCCTACATAAAACACAAAGTGGAATGCAAAGCAGAAAGAAGCATAATTGGTGGTTGATGTTTATCCTGTAGTAGTGATGTGTTTGTATTGTACCCTTTGTCATGTTGTTCTTCTAGCATTCCTCCCAGTGTTCACATCTTAAGAAATGCTGCAGGAATCAAAGGGAATATAGCAGAAAAAGAGAATAAAATTTACTTCTCTGTATATACATAATTAGAATTGGAGTGAGACATAAAAAATGGGTTAAGTAGGCAGAAAGGAGAAAAGAGTAAATCTCGTTAAGCATTATGAAAGGTAGTCAAAGACTTTCTGAGTGTAGTGCTGATAAATGCCTTGTTATTTATTTTTTTTTAAAGCTAAAATCGCCTTCTTGAATAACCAGCTGTTACAAAATTGGAGTAGATCAGTGGCAATCTTTGAATCTGGCTTTAAATCCAGAGTGGCTCTACTGAAATCAGCGCTGATACCTCTGATTAACACCATGGTGACTGAAATCAGACTGAGCCACAGTCTTAGTTCATATTATTTCAGGAGGAGTAAATCTTAAGCGTGGAGAACTTTTTGTCTCATTCTGTGGGCTCCCTCCAGTATTTCCTTTCACCTTTACTTAGGCAGCAGTTATTCCCATCAGTAGGACACAATGGATGTGCTGAAAAGCAGCAGAGTGAAGCAATAGTTAAAAGTGCTCCTGCAAATGCATCCAATGCTTTCAGGAAGATTAATCTGAGTGAAGTATCCGAAAAGCTGGAAAAGCCTCAATATACTTCTGAATGCACATATTCATTTGGGGCTGATTGCCTTTCCTCTGGTGCCCTGTAAATCCTCAAGGAATGCAGTTGGGGTCTGGGATCTTCCGCGAAGGGATTTGGAGGGGTTGTGAACAGAAAAAGGGAGGATTTGTCTGACTTTTATACAACTGATGGTTTTAGTATTTTAATAGAGAAACTTTTGGTCCTACATACATATATTAGTAAAGCTATGTAGCTTGAGAGAATCCTCTGTGAACCAGCTAGTCTTGTCAGTTGTGGTTGTATTCAGTATTCATAAGTATTCACAAGTATTCACCAGAAAATTTAGATCGATAGCTTTCAGACTAGATATTTGTTGATGAGTCTGTATTATTTATTCTGTTTGTCTGATCGTATAACCTGTGTTTTCTTCCTTACTGGGTTACTGAAACCTTCTAAGAGAGGAATGAAGATGGGAGAATGGTAAATAGAGATAAAGAGTAATGAGTTTCTGTGCTCATGTAGTTGCAGTGGCCAGAAATCTCTACAAAAAAAAGTCATATTGAGATAAACAGCCTACGTGCCAGTTGCACAGGTGCATTTTTATACTTCATGCCTGTTGTGTCATACACAGAATTATCTTCTCTAACTTTTACATAGAATAGGTTAATTTAATCCTAATTAATCCAGGCACAGTAATGAATGTGAATCAAAAATGGGACAACTCACATTCTCAGCATTAAGGCTCAGATGTGTGTTAGGATCTTGATCTACCCTGTAGAGGCATTAGACAAAGAATAGGTTACAGAGAATCTATAGGAAAAAAAATTCTGAGTACTCTGATGCTGTTGAGTCAAGTTCTGATCTGACATCTTTTGGTATCAAAACAACTGTCAATGCAAGCCTAAGGGCATTTGCTATGTGAACTGTAGATTCCATGAGTTTATGTAGATATCTGAATGACCGTGGAGTTAAAACTCTCAGTGGAGTTGTATTTCTTGCACTGTGTGCTTCTCACTGTTGCTGAAGATTCAGTTTTCCCATCATTATAGTGAAACGAAACAAAGAACACTGGGTTCTCAGAAATGAAAAGTCTAGATTTTGACTTTTTCCTTTTTTTTTTTTTTTTTTTTTTACAAAGTGGGATTGTCATAGGGATGGAAAATGAAGAGTTGCAAATGTGCTCCCGTTTTGGCAAAATTGTCACTGAGAGGGAGATTTCTGGTCCAGAATAAAATTTCTGGACAAAATGTGAAGGAAAGGGAAGTCAGAACACACTGTAACCTGGAGGACTTTCCTGGCAGTTTGGTGAGCCTGAACTGTCGTGTATCTAAGCCTTTGGGAAGGGTGTTTTCTGTTCTGTGTTCTGTGGGCAGGTATACTTCAAGCAAATCATAGAATCATGGAATTGTTGAGCTGGAGGGGATCTTTAAAAGTCTCCTAGTTCAGCTTCCCTGAAAAGAATGGGGGAACCTACAGACACATTCGGTTGCTCAGAGCTCTGTCCAGCCTGACCTTGGATGTCTTAAGGGATGGAATGGAACTGAGATCGTCCTCAAAATGGAAATTGAATATGAGATTTTATGATTCTGGGATCAGGATAGTCATGTCACTATTTGTGAAGAAGGAAAGAGGGAGAAAGGGGGAAGCTGGGGTCCACCTGAAATGGAAAAAAAAAGTGAAACTTTTTACATTCTCAGAGTATAAGAGAAATATTTCTACCCATCACCTGTAATGAAGAGTGATCACACCAAGCAGGCTTTGATCCCTGTGCTGACAGAGACTTGATAAATCTTATCAATAACATTCAGGTAGAAATGAAAACACATTTGTCAGAGAATCAGTTCTTCTCCCACTTGCATGGTAAGATGCTGCACTGAGACTGGAGCATATTCTGCTCTGTTTGTTTCTTTTTCCTCACCAGAACAGTGGGGGTGCTCTGCAGCATTTCTACACAGTCTAAGTATAAAGACAGATCTTGCTTCTTTGGACCATTGGACTCATGCTAGGAAAATAAAAGTAACTTACCTTGTGACTCAAATATAGCCTGGAAGGTTTTTCTTTTAAAAAAATATTTATTTATTTAATTTTAACAGGACTAATTAAGAGAAAATACATTGTTAGAGTTTTGTCATTTAGTGCTCTGAGGAGTTCGGACTTTCATGTAAAGATTTTTTTGCCTGAATTGACTACTTTCAAATTGAGTTTGACTAATGATCTTTCAGAGAAATCAGACCATTTGTCATCTTGAATGAGAGAATGTAGCTGGTTGTAGTCAATTTTATTTAGAGATTTTCTTTGTTCCTTTGCTTCCCACAGACACCATGTCATTTGAATTTAATTCCCTTGAGGAGAAAACAATAAACACACTTTTGCTGATCTGAATATCTTCCTGAGATGCAGACGCTGCTTGGGACATTTGCACCAGGGGAGGTTCAGGTTGGATATTAAGAAAAACTTCTCCTATGGTCAAGCACTGGAACAGGCTGCCCAGGGAATGGTAGAGTCACTTTCACTGGAGGTGTTTGAGAGAAGGGTAGATGTGGTACTTAGGGACATGGTTTAGTGGGCAATATTGGTGGTAGGTGGATGGTTGGACCAGATGACCTTTGTGGTCTTTTCCAACCTTAATGATTTTGATTTTATATCTTTGCACATCTATTGTGTGTTTCCACTTACAGAATCAAATATGCTTACCGCATGGACTGTTTCTCATGATGATTCCAAAAAGTAGTGAAGATTTATTGCACAAAATCATTTGTGGAAGTGCTTCCATTCTGTAGAGATACCAAAGACTATTTTCTTCTTGTTTTTATAGTTTCAGATGATTTGCATAATCATTGTTATCACATCAGATATATCCTACTGTACATCATTTGTATGTGATTTGTGCTACTGAAAGGGATAAAATGGGGAAAGTTAAATTCTGTGAAATATTTAAGTTCTTGCACGTACATTATTTGACCTTGGCTTAGAAGAGGGCCAGTGAGGCTTGGTATATAGTGGATAAAGCGCTAGCTTTCTTCTTGGAGTATTTGTATTAGAAATTTGGATTATGGTTCAAATCACAAATAGAGACCTAAATTAAATGAAGCTGTGTTTTCATCTGAGTCCCCCAAAGGACGATAATCCAGATCGTAAAATATACCACTTAAACTTTGGCAGTCTTCTATTCTTAGGAAGCTTTATTGCTTTGTATTACCTTAGCTCAAAGATAGTCTAGGACTCAGTTCAAGCTGAGGTTATTCGAAAAACAGTTTGTATTTCTTCCTAAAGCTGGCCTGTGGATAACTGGAGGATCTAATAGGGTCACAAAGCAAGCCCACATACCTTTCTGCTGTATCTTAATGAAATATATTTTTTTGGCAGAAGCATGTGTCAGATCATTCCCTCTTTAGCTAAAACATGGAGCCAAAAGGAGGTGGAGAGACCTTGGGAAAATTGCTCTTTGAATCCCTAGAGCCAGAAGCTTTCTGACATCATCACTGATGGTTCAGATATTTTAAATGAATCCAGTGCGATTTGGGATCTATGCATTCAGAAGGTCAGAAACGACAATCCCACCTGCATTTGCTGATTTCCTCCTTGCCTGTGGGTCATAGCATGGCAGCTTGCCTCCCTGCCTGCAGTGATTTGTGCAATCTGCCTGGGCCACAGGGTGAGCCATGGGGCATGTGTGCTCCAGTGATGGGAGCAAAGTGGCTGAAGCTCTTCTGGATTTACAAGGGTTTTGCTTTAGCCCTCAGCACTGACTGCTTGCTGCATTTGGTGTCATGAACATGAGCTATTTTTCATGAAGTGCCTGGTTTCAAAGGAAATCTGGCTGTTATATCCTATAGCATCTCAGAGACAAATGTGTTATCAATACAAACACCTTTTCCTGATGATTGATCTGAGGATAGTGGTCCTTCCAAAGTAAGAGGCTTGAATGCACTGTGAATTAATACCTAACACCAGAAATAAAAGAAGAAGGTTCATGTGAATGTCACAGATTGTGTATGGATCCCATCCAGGTGAAATTCCTTCTGGTTACTTTAAATGTAACAACAACTGACATTAGTAGCATTTTTTTTTTTTTACCCTGAAGGTGAAACACTTTTCAGACTGTAGCTTAAAACCAGCTCTTAGTTACACAAGTGTAAATCTGTGCCAGATAATTCCGGTGAGGACGGCAGAGTTATTGGGGATTTACACGAGTGTAATTCTGAGTAGAGTTTGACTCTCTGTGGGTACAGATATGCACTCGATTTATTACACCATTATGCTGTAAGCAGGTGTTCAGGGACATCCACGGGGGAAGGAAAAATATAAGTCCTAACTATAGGTCACTTCATATCCCTTTCCTCAGGCCTTCTCCATTTCCAAATCAGAGCACAAATCAACGTGAACTACTGGGTAATTGTCACTCACAGCCATGTCAGTTTCAGCACTATTTGGTTCCCTTCTTTTGCTTTTTCTCTCCTTCCCCAGCTGCAATGTTACCTTGATCAGGGCTGTCATAGCAACAGATGGACCAGAACACCTGGGTTAAAATCCTGGGGCCAAAATGGACATCAAGGAGGGTCAGCAAATCTTTAATAAATGTAAGCAATCTAGATAACTCTTTTATTAAAAAGAGTAAGAGCTTCCATCAGCATGGAAAAATTCTTAAGTCTAAAGAAAGGTTAATCAAAAGCAAGGTTTTGTGTGTGCTGGTTACTCATAATTAATATTTTAACCACTGCCCTTATTTATGATACATTTATTCCCTTGTGTTGCATCTTCTGTAGCTCTCACCTCTGCCCATTGTGTTTCAGGAAGGCTTTCTTTCCCTCCTCATGCTTGATGGCATTTTTGCCTTGGACAGCCAAAAGAGCTCACCTAGCCACCAGAAAGAAAATAATTCTCGAGGATTCACTGGAAAAGCAACAAAAGGCAAAGATGTTGACGCCAGAGCACAGAGTCAGAAAAACAACGCTGCTGGGCCCCTCCAGGAGCAACCAAAAGCCGAGATCTGAAGCTAATTTGAGAGTGGCTCACAGCCCTTGACTGTTTTGTCCCAACGCCTTCACAGCGTGACTGACGTGGGGTTGAGTCTGACACATTCATAGCATGCATGAACTAATTCCCCCATCTGATTTCATGTGTTTGGTTGACAGGTTATACTGTGGATTTTATTAGACTGTGATTTAAATCGCAACCCTCCCATAGCTGCCAGGTTGTCCAGATGCTTAGAAATGATAATAAATTAGAAATACTTAATGCTAAAACTATTTAGTATCAAGTGAGGATAGAGACCTGTGGCTGGAACACTGTGCCATGTCTGCTTTTGCCTTAAGCATGTTGTAGGATGTTTGATTAGAACTTTTTGTTTTACTATTATATTTTATTATTTTCTCCTTATTTAATATCCTCAGTGGTTGGAAAGAGACTCAGAACCCAGAGCATTTCCTTTCAATCCTGCTTGGAGCACTTTATGCCTCTGGGTATAAACATCACCTGCAGGATATAGCGGCTGCAGCAGTCTTCAGAAAGTGAGCTGGGTTTGTCTTGTATCTGACAGAATACTGCTGCAGCTGTGCCTATATTTAGCATATCAAGCTACTGTCTGCATAGGAACAATTTTTTAGGAGTTAATTAAATACAGTGTAAACCCTGCACCAGCTGTGTTCACCCAAGGGTGTATGGCATTGCTTGGTAGAGCTGAAGTTGTCTGAGTAGCTCTGCCAATTTCCATTCAAAAACATTTCTGTGGAGCTTTCCTATTCAGAAGGGCATATTTGACACCAGATTCTTGCCCAGCTATAAGAACTGCACTGTTTCATATTCTCATTTCAGATCCCTCGCTACACAAAAAATGCAGAGAGTGCAAAACTGGGTCTGTGTATACAAAGGAGTTTTATCAACACATTGTAATGCTAGACCATCCCACACCTCCACAGCTGGGTTTCCTTTAGTTGATACGATATTTCAGATCATAAATAGGATTTTAAAGCTCCGTGAGGCAGGGAAGGGATTCAGCTACCTGTAGCTGAAGGGAAAAGGATGTGGTGTGGACTTTGCTAGTGCAGGTAAAGTGTTCTGAGGGGGCAGCGGCAGGGTGAAGGAGGTGAAGCTGATGCTTGTTACCATATAACACTACTTCTTGACTTTTAGTTTTGAGGAAAGTGCTTGCATACCTGTTAGTATTGGTACAATTTTGGAGCTGATGAATACAACTTACAGGGTTTGGACAGAACAGTTTGAACCTTTCACTCTTGTACACTCCCTGATCTCCTGGGAGGGATCTGTCTGATTACAAGGCATTAGCTTCAAAAATGATGTGACTCTGGCACCTCCAGCACTGGCTCCTAAATGCTTTTCCTGTGAAAACTTGGTCAGGCTTTCAGCCCTTTGTCCGCAGACCTGTTTCCAGGCTCAGGGTAGGGGAAATCTCTTGTTCCCTTTAAGCCCATTAGAAGCCACTTAGCAAATCAGATATTCCACCCGTCCTCTAGCTTGATGTAATTGGATATTTTTTGTATGTGTGGTTGCAATTCCCTATTGATACTTGGCTACTTGCAGTGTGTGTGGAGAGTTTCTTACGAGATATTTCTCTCTCATTCCTGAGTTTGCTCAGGATGGAGGGCTTTCTTCAGTTGACTGATTTCTTTATCCCTCTGCTACAACAAGCTATAAAGAAAGCATGATTTCTTGTGAGCAAGCTGCTGGGGACTGGGCTGATGAGCCCCAGACTGTTTGCAGCCAGGCAGGTGAGCAGCAACAGCCAGGCTGTGACATTTCTGGTGCATTGCTTCCTGGGCTTGTCTCAAAGCTGAGTGCTCTGAGGATCACATTGCTCAGCTGTAAATGACTTGCGTGTTGTATTTAAGAACTGCTGAGCCTCCACTTAAGCTCTCTTAATAACATGTTTGAGTTTTGTTAAACAAAGAATGCTTTCCAGGGAATGCAGAGTGTAGAAGCTCTTTCAGCCAGGCTGGAGGCCAGCAGGAGACCAGGTGGTCAGAAGATCAGGGTTCATGGCTCATAAGCAGCCCTCAGCTTTGGGCTGTAGCTGCTTTTTGTCAGGAGGAGCCAGTGTGGAGCTCAGGCTTGTCTCTCTGTGAGCAGGGATGTGGATGCTGAGACTGAAGCAGGGCTTAGATGCTATCTCTAGTACATGGCGGTAGGAATACATTGCTTGTATCATTATGAAATGTATATATGTGTTTTCTGAAGGGCTTTGTTGAGAAAGAAACCAGACACGTGTTTATATAAAGCCTTTCCCTAAATTAAGAGATATAGAAATGAACTTTACCATATGAATCAGTACGAGTGGGAAGCTGGCAATAACTAAGCTGGACCTGCTGAAGGTGCGGGGCCAGATATGGCCACCCAGTTCATGTCTGATGCCTTCTTGCAGCCCTGCTTGCTCTGCTTCTGATTTTCACCAAAAGTAAAACAAAACTGTTAGTGAGCATGCAATGTTTTTCACAAAATCTGTTCTATGTCTCTTACCGTCCAGCATAGGAAATAATGGACTCTTCTAGGATAATTTTTTGTGGTTTGCAGGGTTGTTGTTAAAAACATATTTTATCAATCTGATTCCCATGCAGGAGTATTTTTATTAGACACATTTATAGAGATTTCATGTTTTATTCTCTGCTGTGTGTTGTTCATCTCCTCTTTAAGAGAAGGTAATGCCCCCATCTGCTCGTACACCAGCCCACCTGCGCCTCCTGAACCTGCTGGTCATTTTGAACCCCTACGGACCTCACAGGATGCTTGTGTGGGTGCTCTTAAACTTTTGAAAACCAATAAATATGCAAAGAAGAAAAATCAGCTCAAAGAAGAAAGCCTATAGGGCACTTTCAGCGATGTAGTGCTGCTCAGTGTTCCAGCTCTCCAAAGCTGCTCAACCACATGTGTCTCATCTGGAGCCAGCCATGTGCTCAGGCTTTAGAAAGAGGAAGGAGGAGGGAGCTGATGGCACACTGCACAGGGAAGGCAGAACCATGGCCAAGAGGAGCCAAGGAGATTAAGGTATTGCAGAGCAGAAGCGTAGGGTGCATACACTGGTTTTGTTAGTTTTACTGTGTCTTGTTCAATTTCTGCACAGAAAAGGCTAGTGCTTTTGTGGGGAAAGGACTGTAGGAATAAGAAAAGACAAATTATCAACCCAGAGTTGATCTCTGGAGGAAAAAAAGTGTTGAAGTGAACTCTGTTCAGTGCTGAACTATCAGATTCTGTGAATGTATCAAAACTTGATTAACTTCTGTGGAAAGGATGATATTAATTCTGGGTACTGAGAACACGTCAGACATAAGAATATTTGTAAGAACATTATTAAAGATTTCTCCTTCCAAGAAATGACAGATTAACTAACAAAATAATTCATTTTATTGGACAAATTGGTAAGAAAAGTATGGTTTCTGGCAAACCTCCAACACCAATAATGCTATTAACAGCAGCTGTGGAATTGATGCCAAATTAGAAGGAGAACAGTCTGAACTCCAAGTGATGGAGGTGGCCTTCTGCCAGGAAAGGTAAGTATGAATGTGTGAGGAATGTTTTCTTCTTGTTTTTGTATTTACCTTTGGCATTAAGAAGTCACATAAGGGCTGTTAACATCTGAAGCGGTATAAATCTAAACAGGTAAAGGACAGGACAGACTTTAGAGGTATTTCCCAGCAATTCATCTTGAGCACACAGCTACCAACTATTCTCACCCTATGAGTGTAGCACCACAAAATAAATTACTGTGCCACATTTTTATTGGCATTTCATTAGAAATAAGATCCAAAATGTTTGTCAAACTGTATTTTCAAAAGTTTCCGAGAGTAGGTTTCAGGCCACAAAGGAATTTTTGTTTAGTTTGTAGAAGAGAGTGGATTTGAAAGCTCTGAGGCATTTGGTTTTTTGCACCAAAGATGCTTCTCCCCTCTTGTTGAGCACGTTTTCCCCCATGTATGCCAAAAGTCTCAGTAGGGCTCTGTCTTGGGGAGGGTGCTAATGTCTACAAGGGAAGGAGGTGAAATCCAGCCATGAGTAATAGATGTTAGGGAAACAGGTGAGAAATCACTTTTGCCTGATGACTGAAACTTCCCCACAGGCTTAACACCATCAGTCAGATCTTCAGCTGCCATAAACTGACTTCTGTGGAGCTATTTTCCTTCACAGAAGCCTGGGATCTTGGCCCCACAGTCTTGATTTAGTATTGAACCTAGCCCAGTCTGGGAGCAAACTATGGTGGGTGTTGAATGGCCACCTCCCAGAAGTTACCTGGCCCAATCCAGCAGGAGAGGATCAGGTTGTCTTTCATGAAACATCTTCAAAGGAAAGACTATGGAAATAGTCGTGGGTGTGGGAAACAATTACGTTATGATGGATGGGCATCAATAAGCTCTGCTTGTCATGTCACTATAAAGATGTTTTCTAGACTGACCTTTCTTTCATGGAAAATTTTAAATCCAGTTCATGAGTCTAGCATTGAGGGATTTTCTTTTTACTTTCTATGGAGTGTTTTTCTCCACTTTTTCTTCTCACTGTAGTATACTGGATGAAAAAGAATACTAGTAGATGCTCATTTCATGGAGAAACACAGTGAAATGTGATTCTTCTGACCAGAACCCCACCAATCTTTCCTACCTTTAAGGAATAACCTTTTAGATTAGCTTTTTTAAAATAAATAAATAAATAAAAATTTTCTATTCTGTAAAATGTTCATTCTGGAACTATTATGTGTGGAGAAGTTGTAGGAGATTGGGAACAAGGGTAAACAAGATTGGTTCTGATCAGCCAAGAAATCTTAGGAAATGCTGCTTAAAAGCTTAGGTCCAAGACCCACTTTGAAATACTGGTGGAGATTGTGCAGTGTTGTGATTCAGCTGTGGGAGACTTTCTGCTCATTTTAGCATAGGCAGGATCCCTAATTGTTCCACAGCTGTACAGAATATTTGTGACATTTGAAGGTTAAAGTAAATGTGCTAGAGTGGTTTTGGAGTTTCCTAGGGATCTTTCACCTGTACAGAAAGATACGTGTATTTCCATCTCTGAGGACAGGACAGCTGCATCCACATTAGAAAGCTCAATTCACAGTTGCTAGAGAAGCAAGGAAGCTTGCAGGAAAAAAATGGCATGAGATAACTGAGCTGTCAGCTCTGTGTCTGACAGTTCATGGGACAAATTATATGCAAAATCCTGACAATATGAAACTGAGGAACGAATACCTGCATGCAATATCCATACGTTCAAATTCAGATATTGGTATATAAAGAATTTATGTATTAAACCAAAACCATCTGAGATGAGCTGAAGCCGACTCCTGTTAACAGAGCAAGAGAGATGCTAGCCAAGCTCCTACAGAAAAATCTTTCACTACCGTTTACAGTCACTCCTATGTGATAGTCAAAATGTTTCTTTTAGGTGTTGACAAAAATATTGAAGTCAGAATGCTGATAGCTATCAATTCGATCACCAACAACAAATGGGACTTATTTTTATTAAGATTTTTCAAAATGCTCTATTCAATGCACATACAACATCATGAATATTTCTTATTAACTAATCCACCATTTTGTAAGCACATGATTCTGTCATCAGTATTTTCTCATTCTGAGCGGGATCAGAGGTGCTAGTGGCAGAAGTCAACATACCAAGAAAGTGTCTGCTTTTGTTCCAGCTGAATTGGAGAGCAAGAAGCAGAGAGTTGTACAGGAGAGCTTTCCTTCTGCTCCCCAGCCTTCTTGGATGAAAGTGGCAGAAAATTTGGACAGGACTTGGGTTAATTTTGGCACTCCCAAACACTTTTCCAGCCCAAGTCCAGTCTCTAAACCATGTGAGTTTTGATCATTCCTAGTAAGTTTAATCTGATCTAATCTGTTTTTTATTTGAACAGGATTTAATTGCATTTCTTTGTTCTTTGGTGACTTGATGCTAATCACATACAGCAGACTCCTTAGGATCAGTTACACGAATGCCTGAATCGCTACCTTAGATGATGAAAAACATCTGGGGAAGGAAGTGTAGCAAAGGAGAAAGGAACAAAGAGGCAGATGGCTGCATCTAGGGCTTTAGCCATGGTGGTGAGAACTCCTGTAAAATGGCTCTGTGCGTTCCTTTCTTTGTTTAGGGCTTGTGGGTGTCCTTCTGACTTCTGCCTGCAGTGCTGGTATTGGAAAGTTCTTGAAGCATAAATAAACTAAAACCCTGGCATTTTGGATCTGAACCTGGATAGTTATCAAGTTCGTGCTAGGTCCTTATTGCTTCTGTTGAGGGAGATTTCCTGCTTGTCTTAGCACTGCCAATATTCCTAAGCTCTTGGTATCTATGTAGAGGGTTTGTGATATTCTAAAGTTAGAACAAATGCAGAAAAAGAAAGTATGAGAGGACTCTGCAAGGGAACCCTGCAACTTGGACATAAACAGAGTGGAAATCAGGGGCAGGACAGTGCTGTGAAGTCTACTCCTGCCTGAAGGTTGGACTGTTTAATGCACAGGCGGTGTACGTACTGTTAAATGTAGAAACAGAGTCCAACAATCAGGATGCAAATAAATTGGACTGCTGTTCTGACTTAAACAGGTCTCTAACGTTGTAAAGAGAATTGAATATAGCCACTGACTGAACAGTGCTTACACCATTTCAGCTTTTATTGATCCTTGCTTTCTCAATGGACCAGAGAAATGGCTTTCAGCATTTTTCAGACTGTGGATTTATAATGATTTTCCAGGGAGGGTGTGGGTATCTGCAGGGAGAATTAAAATCTATGCATGATGGGTTAGCTTTCTGATACTGCCTTAGAAGTGGCCCATCTATGCCTGAGGATCCACTGACTACAACGGAATTCCTTCAGTCCAGAAGAAATGCTGGTCTTGGTAAAGCCAATGACAAAACTTTTATGAGTTTCAGCATTGTCAGTACTGAAACCTCAGCAACAATTGCAGTGTTCAAGGAGAAAAGAAAACCTTTCATTTAGTGACAAGATGGGAGGCTCAACAATGATGACAGATTCTCTCAGTACTTCAAAAAATAGTGCCTGTGTTTTACAGGAATAAGCCAAGGAACTCCAACAGCTCCATCTCTGAGGAATGGCAGATTAAGCCACGAGTTAAACCTAGCTCACCTTCCCAGCAGTTCACAGTTTTAGCTCAACTGACTGGCCGTGAACTCCTTCAAAGACATTTTGTGGGAAAATCAAAGTATCCTTGACAAATACCCATTAATATACTGACAAAGTGCCAAATATTGCCCAGTGTGTAAAATCTGAAACAAGACTGACCAACTTTCACAATATTTGAAATGAATGCTGTAACTGTCTAAACTCTACCTTACTTGCAAATGTATCAGTTTTCTTACGAAGCCTGAAACACTAGTTGACACTCCTATCTTATGTATGCCCTTGAGTAACATACAGTATTAAATCACTGTGCATGGTTAAGTATACATTTTACCATATGTTACTTTAGCAGACAACTTAACTTGGGCTTACCTGCAAGCATTTTGGGATGTCAGCATATTCATATCGACTGCTGCTCCTGCATAGGTCAGCAGAAATGAGCTCATGGAAAAACTCTCTTAAGGTAAGTTTTGGTGTATGAGGCTTAATTAATGCCAGCAAATTGGTTTAAGTTGTTTGGGTGAAAGATGATACAAAATTTCAGAGCTGTGGGATCTCTGCAGGCTTTGGGTTGAGCTGTGGTCCAGGGTGAAGCACTGCATGGGTTTGAGCAAGTGGAGTCTCATGACCTGCGTTCTCTGTTCTTACCGCAGGTTCTTTATCAAGTTCAAATCTGGCACGCTGAGCTCAGCAGACCAAAGGGCTGGTCAGGACACCTTTTGCTGCAAGCTGTAAGTGGTGGTACAGCATGCACCCCATACAGTGATAGAATATCCTGAGTTGGAAGGGACCCACAAGGATCATTGGGTCCAGCTCCTGGCTCCACACAGCACCACCCAAAATTCAAACCCTATGTCTGAGAGCGCTGTTCGAATGCTTCTTGATATCTGTTGGCTCAGTGACATGACAGCTGCCCTGGGCAGCCTGTTCCATGCCCACCGCTCTCTGTTGAAGACAGCAGGGAGCAGTTCTCAGTGCTGCCCCTCTGTTCCCTGTGAGGCTGTCATGAGGCCTCATCTCAGCTTCTCCGCTCTGGGCTGAACAAACCAAGGCACCCCTGCAGGTCCTCACACACAATGCCATAGAAATACCACATCAAATATGTGAGAGTACTGTTACCTATGAACTGCTTAGTGTTTTGCAGTGAGTCAGATCCAAAGCTTACATGGTCCACTTCAAAGCCAAACAAAGCTAAAAATTCAATTGAGATCAGCCAAAGGAAGGGAAAACATCAGAGACAAATGGATACAAATGTAAAGTTGCTTATGTTGGAGCTTGTCTGTTTTTTGGCCTGAGATTTTTCAGTTAAATCTGCAAATTCTTTCTCAGGCATTTCCCTGGAGGAGTGCTTTCCCTAAGCAGAGGTTTGAACTACCCAGAGGTAATAGAGTTACTAAGACTTTTACAAGTGAAAACTTGGAGTAGACTTAGAAATAAGCCAATACTTCTATTACAACAACAACGTAAACAACAACAAACATCTCTGTTAGTTCTGAGAGCTGTTGAATGTCTGAGCAGGTAAGATGGCATGACGGCAAGCTGAACTGGCATTTTTCAACTCCATAAAAAACAAGAAGGGAAGTAGCTGATCTGAAAACCTGCACAGATGGTGCTGTGCTAGCTCCTCTCTTAAAGAACTAATTAAGAAACTCTTTTTGGCAGGCATCTGCACGTGAGTGCTTTATAAAACTCATTAAAGACCCTCTACTAAAAACATCTCCAAAGGTTGACACAATGGTAAAGAATGGAGCTCAAGAAGGCTGTGATGTTTCACTGAATTTCTGTTAAGATAATTGCACATAAAGTAACTAATTTTATATCCACCATGGAAATATTTAGATTCCTGTAGCCAGAATAAGGGATTGTTGGAAGATCAAGCAGAAATAAACCTCCTAAATGTGCTCAAGGGGTTTAATCCTGTTAACAAAAACAAAACTAATGGTTTGTGAACATTATTCATTTACAGTAGCCACAGACCCACATAGTATCAGAGACAGACCTAACAGTATTTCTTGTACATATGGACAAGTAGTCAAAGCCCTGAGACCTCTTTCTTTACTTTAGGAGCTTTCAAACACACACCGTATTCAGAAAATTGCTTGCATTTCTACGCGGCACAAGATTAACTGCGGATCTATGGTCAGTGATTTTCTTCAACCAGCATATAAACAGGAAGGTTCCCCTGATTAGGGGGACAAGATGTAGAGTACAGAGAATTGTGCTATCTAGCTAAGTTTCTGCATCCTTTAGCTGATACTTGATAAGTCCCACTGGGATTCAAGCTTGGAATTTGTAGGACATGTTGCTCTTTACTGAAATCTCGTAAAACAAGCTAATACGCAGCACCTAGGGGAACATGAAAAACAACCTGGTTATAAATATTTAAGCTTCATAGTAAATAGTACACTAGAGGTAAGAAAGCAGAAACTCCTCCATTCAAGAGGTATGCGAGGCTAGAAAATGTGAAATCATTACTGTGTGATTCCAGAGATTTTGTCCCATTCCGTATCTGGTGGCCAAGAGAGAAAAATTGCTTCAAAAAAGCCCACTCAGTATCACTGCTTCTGTAGCTCCATGCATCACTTTAATGAATGACTGTTTGCTGACTTGAAGCCAAACATTTCATTTTGCCTTTCATTTAATTTGAAAAATTCCTTTAGTTCTTTCTTAGTTTTGCTCAGGTCAAAAAGTGGGCTCAGTGGAATTCTCTGCTGATAAAATCTAAAAGACAGCGAGGACCCCTTTGCAAAGCTTTGTTTTTGTAATTTCTAGGGTATTAACCTGATACTTTCTCCTATTGCCAAAAGCTAACACTAGTGACTTGCTACAGTTCATACTATGTTTTCCTAGGAAAAAAAAAAGTTATTTTTACTTGTGAGGAGTGATGTTATTTAATGAAAACCACTACTTAGGGTGTTCTGCATTGGTGGAGGACTGGCATCCATGTACTACTTTTTGTTCTCCAGAAATCAGATCAAATCTCCAAGGTGTAGGGGTCTGTGGCAGTGCTGTGGCCAGTGGAAGAGGCAGGATATGCTCGCTGGGTGTGATGAGAAGCTGTCTCAAAGTGTCTTGAGAGTTCATTCAGTTGTGTTGCTTCCTCTTCCATCCATCTTCTGATCCATCTTCTCATATAGTTAATGCAGAGGCTCATTTTAAGTTTTTAGTGGAGGCCCATATTATCTTGTTTAAAGTTAAAAAAAAAAAAAAAAAGAAGAAGAAAGAAAGAAAGAAAACCATTAAGCAAATACACTGAAAGAAAATAATTTGATTCAGTCAAGAAAATATTACACTTTCTTTCATGTTTTTTGTCCTTTGTAATGTTGCCAACTAACATCTTGTGCTCCCTTATCACTCTTTATTTTGAATTGACAGCCTGGTTTGCTTAGACATGATGTATGCTTCCTTATTACTTGGGACACATTTTAATGGCATATTTGGAATTTTTGGATGTTTTTCGCAATGAGAGTGAAGTTGCTATCACCTCCATGGTTTCAGTCTGATCATAGTTAGGATTTTTCAGGCCACACACAGGCCAACATCTTACTGTTGGCAAGAAACAGACATCTAGGCTCATAAATTATATTCATAAATATTTAGTGTAATCATATGTGTGGCTTTCTAAATAAAGAGGAGGAAAACCAAGACCTGAGGAAATCTGGTAATTCTGAGGGAAGAATAATTTATTTTGTCAGGAAGAAAAACCTTCTACAAAATCTTTAAAACTATAACTTACTCGTGAGATTTAAAATAAATCATATTTTTGTACAAGTATAATATGAATGAAAATACTTCCAGAAAATCAGTATGGGCTTTGACCAACAGAAGCAATTGAAATATTGAACACTGGAAGTATTCAGTAATAGTGAACAATGCATGATTTATTATGCCAGGAGAGAGACTATCTAATCATATAGATCCCATTCTCAAGGGTGCAGTGCAAAAAGGACAAAAAGGACTGCAGTAGCAGTGATGGTGGAAGTAGGAATAGTGCATGGCCTTTCTTCAGCAGGATAGCATCGAGAAGAGAAACTTTCCCTGTGGGCTCTATTCACTTCCCTTAGGTCAGTTTTCTTGGGTCCTGCAGAAAATAACACAACTCTAACTTTGTCTTCTCTTTGTTTTTCATTTCTTCCTGTGCTTGTGTTCTGTTCTCTATGGCTTTTCAGTGGGCTGCTGAAACTCTTCTCTGCAGGTCAGACTGTGAGCTGGGCAAGGCTCAACAAACACAACTCTCATTAAGTCACACTTGTCTTCATGTGTAACAAATAAAAAAATGACCTTAATACCTTTCTTTTCTGCAGCTTTGCTAACAGAATGATTACATGAAACAATCATCTGAATCATACAGAAGCACACAACATGTGACAGTACATTGTTTAGTGCTCTTGGATCAGTATAGCTTCTGAGAAATGCCAAGTGTCATTTGGAAGAGATACCATCAGTTCCTCCTGGCGTTTGGCTTTGGTTTGGCTTTTATAAGAAAGCTCATAACGCCTCACTAGAACTGGGCTGTCTACAGTGCTGGATGTTGAATCTGCACTGCTTTGGCTGCCTTCATGTCATACAACAAAATTCTACAATTTGGAGACATTGAGCCCAAGGCAGGTCTATTCCCTATAGTTTGAAAACTATCTCATTTTAAAGTTCAATCCAGTTTTCTAATGGCCTCTGTGAAACCTCTCTTCTCATTAAAATTCTCCCTTTTTCAATTTGATTACATTCCATTTCCTATTTTACACCATCTCCTATCCTAAATGCCCCTAAATTGTTTGGTTACCCTCTATCATTTGGATAAAATATTTGTGAGGCAAGTTATAAAGGGTCAGTGGAGATGTTCGCATGCAGGACCCTGTCAAATTGCAGGAGTGGAAGAGTTCAGGAGACATATGTGACCAATTTTCATGGTTAGCTGATAGGAGCTCCATTGCCTGGGGTAAGAGCTGAAACTCATGCATCAGTGAAAATTATCACCCCCTGAATATCTGTCCAGATGTACACCCTTCATCTGATCCTGTATTATTTTCAGGTGTCTATGTCTTTGCTCAGGTATTGGAACAGAGGCTTGAAGAAATGCCTTTGGAATATATTTCAGCCTCAGACATTTGATAGGGTTATGAGAAACCTTTTTTCTTTGCTCCTGCCACATCATTGATGAAATGAATTCAGAACATGCAAAAAGTTGGTTACTGGATTTATGGCAATGTAAACAAAAAGAGGGCAGCCTGCTCTATGATTACAAAGCTGAGGGGCAAGTTATGAGAACCATGCATAACAATGTTAACACACACTGAACCCACTCCACCTTAGTCTCAGAGTCTCCTTTTTTTTTCATAGATGCAGCCATAAGAAACATGTTTATCTTATTGAATAAATTACAGAATTTTCAGATGCATTATATCCATCCCCATTCACGAAATGCATATGCCTGTCTAGAGGATTCTAGGAGGATATTTTGAATAGTCTGTCGGGGTGGGATGAGGGAACACAAGGTACATGCTCTTCACTCTCTGTCTCTGCTCATTATAACGATGGCCATTTCAAGCAGTGCTTATGAACTCCTGCCATTTGGCAAGCTAGTAATTAGCCTAGTGGCATTTCCCTTGGCTCCTTAACGTTATCTCTGAAATATAGTGTAAGAATGAAAACTATATATTTGAAGGGTTGGGGGGAATGAAGCTTTCTGGTTCTGTAAATTGCAAGGGATTTGAAGATATAACTCAGAAGAAATTTTCCTGCTGGAAGGCATGACACTGGGATGAGATCAAAGGGAAAAGGTACTGCCTTCAGGCATACACCACTCAGGCAAAACTGAAGTAGATCCTGCTTCATATTAGTTACGTGTACTGAACTGCATAGCGTTCAGCAGTATGAAATGGATGTGAGACTTCTGTGCTAGGCAGAGAAGAACACGTAAAGAAAATAAGAACACACAGATTTGGCTCGACTCATTATCAGTATCTATTCAGTTACAGCTGGATTATTGCTATGTGATCTCTTACTAACACCAGAGGAGCCTCTTGGATTGTTGCAGAGCTGTTTCTTCTGATTCCCTGGCTTCTGAGTTCTGGCTGGGGTAATTCTTTGGCAGTGTCTGACAGTGACCAGTAGTGCTAGCCAAGAATATGATATCCTCATATCATGTTCTTCTGTTCTGCATTTACCATGTTTATGTTAAAAGAAAACACTTCTGGACTTTAAAACCTTGGACTAGAAAGACGAAGAGCATGTACTGGAATTTCAAATGATACCCAAGGTTGATTAATAGTGCCCCAGGAGGTCAACTGAAATTTAGGGCTAGAGTTTCTAGTAATAGAGGAGAAAATTACTGAAAATAAAAAATTCTAATTTTCCTCCTTTAACACAGTAATAGCCATTGTCAAGTTTCAGAAATACAACACCAAGGAGCTCTCTACTAAAGGAAATCACTGAAAGCCCTATTAGTAAAGTCATAGTGAACAGGGCTGAACAAATCTGGGGAAAGTGCCCTGGGGAACAATAAGAGGATGGTGAGATGATCTGAGAGCTCTTTTGATCTCTGCTATTTTTGATTTTAAACTGTGGTATTACTGCATCCCCTGAAATGAAACAGGAAAGAAACAGGAAGATACTTGGAGGTATTGATGAGGACAAGGAGACATCTGCTAATGTGAGAAATAAAAACAAATATCAGAAGGGCCTTTGGACTGGAACAGGTGAATTTCTGCTGCAGACCTGTGGAGAGAGCTATCTTTAGGGGTGAATATCCAGAATCATCATCCCAGAGCCCAGGTCATGGGCAGAGGATCATGCTGCACTAAATTGAGTAGTGCTGAAAGTCATCTAATACTCGGGAAGAGGGAAGGGCCCATACCTTCACCTCTGCCTGAGGTCTCTACGATAAATCTGATGCTGACTCTGCCTATGAATGCCAGAGATGGGAGGAGATGGAATGAAGGCAAACCTTGTCACACCAGCAATCTTTATTTAATTCATGTAGCAGCTGTAGCTCCTGTCTCTTGAGGATTGACACCATTCTTCAAATTTCATACCCCAGGGTGAGGTTGCATATTTGGTAACCTATGCCAGGGTGTGCTGTGGTGAGGGCCAGAGAGCTGGCTGCTAACCTCCCTGTATTTTCATTTGCAGGAAGCGTTTTGTATTCTCTGTGAGTGAGCCAGCACAGCTTAACTGGTGAGGCTAACAGAAGGAGTAAATCAGCATAGTGCTGTTGGAGCTGCAGTGATTTATACAGCTGAAATCCTTGTGTCTGTATTTTCTGTTTGCTTTTGTAATTTATTGACTTTTAGTCCTTCTGGCTTGGCTCTGCCTTCCTCCAAGGGTATCACACTGCCAATCCCACTTCATACTATTTCAGCACAAAAAAGAAAGTCACTTATACTTTGGGGGGTTATTTCATGTCTAAGCAGTCATTCATCTCCATTTTGCTGTTTTGGAATAAGAAACTAAAGAGCAGTTGTATAGTAAAAATTTTCAATATCAATAATCATCTGCTCCTAAGCTATTCTACATAAGAGTCTTAGATCAAGGAGTAACTAGAGGCAGTCTTTTGCTGATGAAGGAAAAATAGCAGCTTCATGGGAGGAGGTCCTCAGAAGCTTAAAAATTGAAATTTACTCCCACACAAAGGAATTGGTTACACTTAGAACACATTTATGAAGAGTCTTCCGTCTTCTAGCCTTTTATCTTAGTTAACTGAGTCCATAAGCAACCAGGTGAGACTTTTCTTTTTGACATGAATATCTGTGGAAACTTCAAAATTGTAAGTGTTTCATCCGAAATTGTATCCAGAAAGGCTGAAAGTGACATGTGACTCAAGCAATAATTTTATCCAAGTATGGCGGAAGAAAATAAACTGCTATATACCATATTATAAGATGACGTGGTCACTCATCTCTATTTCTTTTTAACACCTGTGTGTAGATACATGAGAAGGACAAGAAGACATGAAAGATGTTTCAAGCAGGGATTGCAAAGAAAGACAGGAAACAGTCTGAGAAAGAAGTCTGTGATTACTCTTGAAGATGATGATTAAACAGGCTCAAGCTCCCTCTTTGGTTGATTCCATTTGAATTCTGAACAATTTCCATAGGTTCCCATGGATTTCTTTTGGGTCTGTACTGGTGCAGCTAAATTTGGAAGCGAGGTCATAAATGTAGTCCCTCTGAAAGACACTGTGAAATAAAACTTTGTTTAATATTCACTTTTAGTCTTACTTATTTTTTAAATATTATTACAAAAGTCTCGAAGGATAAAACAAGTAATTTCTGAGTTTAATCCCATCACGTAGTCTTCATGTCATTCAATAATTAACACAAATCACGGATATATTATGAACAACCAGAGCTGAGCCTGATAGTATCCTGACCTGAATTTGTATCTGTGTGCCTGCCCATGTAATTGAAAAATTATCCCCAGTTTTGATTATTAATCCATACATTGTTACAGTTTTGTAGAAGTGGTCTATAATGAGATGAAGATTTTAAAATAACATTACCACAGCTGCTGTCTCTGAAAAAGTCATAACCTTTTATGAAGTTTTTGTTTCTGAGCTATTGATTGCTACCTTCTTCATATTTAAATTCACCTCCTCCTGTATGGTGAAATGGTCCAGGGCACTTTCCTGGGAACAGTTTACCATCTTTCAGCTGAATGATGGGGACAAAACTGGAAAGGAGGTGTCTTTGTAAGCTTTCCTAGCTGTTTTAAAAGCAAATAATGTGTGCAGATTGAGTTTGTTTTTTGTGTCTTCCTCAATATTCTTCCACCCGTGCAAGACTGAAAGAGGAAATTCAGACTCTCCCTACATTCAGTAGCCACTAGCCAACAGTCCAAGTCTGAGCCAAGCTTGCAAAGTAGCTTTGGCCTGAAAGTCAAAGAAGGCAAACAATTGTCTTCCTACAATCACATATGCAGGGAACAATGCACTGTTGTCAAGACTTTTCCCTGTTGTGGTAACCACTATGTTCTTCAGGCTCAATCCATGTAAAGTGAGATGACTGTGACATGCGACATGTCACAAGGTGCAGTTTCACATCCTGCCCATAGGAAAACATATTTCAGTCAACAGGCTTTCAGTGAATAAATGCTGGAAATTCTCTGAGACCAATAACCATGTGGGATGAAGTATTATAGATTGATACTACCTGATTTGGTGATGGTATTTATCTGATACCATCAGGATTCCATCCATCATTATTATTATTGCCATTAATAAAGACCAGAAAAATTGTTAATATTGTCATATAAACCAATGATAAAGGACACAACTCTGTTTTGATTAGAGATAGTACTGATACATTCATACATCACTTAAATCCCAGCACTTTGTATTGTAGAAGTCAAGTAGATGGGACCAGGCTCTTTTCAGAGCAAGGAGCTATGGACACAATCTGGATCATAGTAAGTTCCATGTGAACATGAGGGAAAAATTCTTAACTGTGAGAATGACAGAGCATTGGAATAGAAATAGAAATTGGAATAGTTGTGGAGTCTTCTTCTCTAGAGATATTTGGAACCTGCCTTCTTGTGTAACCTGCTCTGGGGAACCTACTTTAGCAGGGAGCTGGACAAGATGATCTGCAGAGGTCACTTCCAATCTCTATAAATCTTTGATTCTGTGATTCTGTGATATAAAGATGTTTGTCAAGTTACAGAAGTAGGGAACATATGAGAACCATTTTACAAGAGTGAAATCTAAGGAATTACCTAAGGACACAGGAATTTTGTGAGGTAATATTTATAAATGTTGCAGGTGTTGTGGTAATTGTAAATTGACAGCCTTACATCATGCTTCTCTAATTGGCTTCGGATTCTAGTTTCCATACAGTAATCTTAACGTTAATAATTTCATATCCTGCAGAAAGAAACGTCTTTTAATTGAAGAAAAAAAAAATAAAAATCAGTTGGAATGATTGTCCCTGTGTGGCTTCCTTTGTAGTTTGGAGTTGTGAGCTGGGAGGGCAGTTTTGGGGTGCTGGGTTGTACTACATCAGTTTGTTTCCATAGTTAGCAAAATGACCTGAACTATTGCAAGAGGTGAAAATTCAAGGAACATACAAAAGTTATCTTCACTGAGAAAATAAACTATGGCATATAACATCCAGCTGTTGTATACTCGGAGGAAAAAATAACTCCTTATATTAATTAAAAGTATGTCACTGAAAAATTTGCAGATGTCATGAAATGCAAAGTTGAGGTTCTTGTTAAGTCAGCTACATCTCTGTCCCATGTGCTTGTGCTATCAAGGGACATAGGAACAGGGAAAAGGGAATGAAAGTACTGTATAAATTGTAGTGTCATTTAACATCAGTGTCCAGAAAGCACGTAAATATATATTTGACTTTAAGACTGTGATTTACTCTATCCAAGTCAAGTAAAGTGAATGGGACCATTCATTCATTCTGTGTAAAAGTTAAGGGCTTTCACTGGATCAAGGATTCTCTGTCCTTTGAGATCTGCAGAAAAAAAGTGCTCTCAAATGTGAAACGAACTTCTGTTTATTTTGTCTAAACTGATCTAGAGGCCAATCTAAAGCCTTTTCTAGATTTTGAGAACCCTGCAGTCTTTATATCTTCTTTTATACTCTGATCAAATACTTTTTTTTTTTTTTTTTTTTTTTTTGGTGTCAGTAAAATAGTGTCAGAAGATTTGCTTGCACATCTTAATTCATTAATTTCTTGGACCTGTTCCTAACTCCTTTGTATTCCACTTTCAAGTCAGCTAAAGTGCCCACATAAGCAGGATTTATGCCTTTCTTACTAATAAACACATTTAAAAAAATCTATTTTCATTTAGAAAATTCAGCTTACTCAAACTCTTGGTGATGGGGCTAATCTTATGTGTAATTGTCAGTATATTGAAAAACATGTGGCACACTGAGTCTTGTAACATGTACCTGGCTGTAGATAAGAAATGACGTTCTTCACGCGAGAAGCAGTATCTGCAAAGACTAAGTACATTTACAATGAACAACGATGGTCCCCGTAGATTTATTATTAAATATGATTGGCTGTAAAAAAAAAAGAAAAAAAAAAAAGGAAAAAGAGGTCTAACTCCACTCAAGGTCACTAAGTTGGATGCCATGCTTTTATGAGGAAAGTCAGATTCTTTTCACTTGCATTTAATGGACTTCAGTATTTAAAAAAAAAGCAACTGGATGCTGAGGAAAGCAAACTAAGAACCCGGAATTCAGGTGTGTCACAAGAGCAAAATTGAGTGCAAATCTAAATACAGATGCAGAACTCACCAGATCACAGGTATGAGCACTGCAGTTGCATTCTGTGGATAAGCTAACTAAAGAAACGTAAAACCTCTCACTGTATATTTTTGGCAACTGAATAGGGGATTTCATTATCTCTAATGTGGGCCATGCTTTAGAGGGAGAATTTTCATGTACAGTTGGAAAATACAGTTACAGAACTTGAGATCCTGTACCTCCAAAAATATTGACACTGCTATGATTTATGGTTGCTCTAGAAAAATTCATATATTGTGAAGAAATGAACACTTCTGAAGCATGGGCATGTCATATAAGAAAGTGACAATTATTCAGTTGACCCGAAAATGTTCAGCAGAGAAATTGGTGGGTGGATGCTGAGTCTGCAGCTCTGTGAGCATGAAAAGGTCTCATAAGTTCGGGAATTCAGGGCCATCTGGAGCATGATAAAACATGGTGTTTTCCATTGTCCTAACACTTTGCTGCATTTTGCTGTTTGACTGTCCATACTAAGCTGGAGGCTTTTGCTTTTTGTGTTTTGAACTTTAGTTCAAGAGTTGTATTTTTAATCATACATGTGTCTTTGTACTTGTACACCAGTTAACACACTGGGTTCCTGACATACAACTAGCAGCTCTTGGTGTTGTGGCAATACAAATAACACAGTTCATCCTAATTTTACTTGAAGCACTAGATGTTTTCCCAGGCACTTTTTGAATCATAGAAAAAAAAAATTGATTTCACGTTGACTAAAATTTCAGGCATATTTTTCTAATTAAATAGATTTGTTTGCAGCATGTACAAATAAATTAAGATTTCCAAACTCTTTAGCTGTCTGGATCTTCCTGGGTTTGGGTATATGTCACTGAGAGTTTAATGTTATTGGTAAAGAATAAACATTGTTCCGTGATTGATTAACTACATAAAGTTGCCTTGCAAATATTAAATAATTGATAGGAATTCAAATATGAAGTAAATAAAACCTGACTTTATTTACTCAAGCTTTCTGCCCCTCCCTTAGAAAAGTAACATCTATTCCCTAAACGTGTTCAGAGAATACTGTAAATATATTTGCTGCTATCACATCCCTGTTTTGGTGCTGACAGATTTCAGGGTGCTCTCTCTTTTGTGCTGGTGGTTTTTCATTTCAATAGCTGGATCAAGATTAACATGGGTGACAAAGTACAGCTCCCTCTTGCCCCCTCCTTGGCCTTGTTCTATGCTTACAGCCACAATGATATTTTAGAAGTAAAGAAGTAATCTATGCTTCTAGAATTAATCACTTTGGTTTTAGGGAGATTTTTTTTGCATAATGCAGGAAGAATAGGGTCCTAAAAGCAGCCTAGGAAGTGAGGAGCTGTGAAAACCAGACAACTGTGAATAGGCTGTGTGTTCATTGATTCCCATAGCACAGGTCTTTTGCTTGTTTATCACTTCCTGCTCACCCCCTGGAAGCCCTTGCTGCAGATACCCAGAGTTCCTAAGGCAAGCTTGCTATTACAACTACAAAAACAAAACAAAACAAAACAAACAAACAAAAACCCATGTTGATGGAGTTTGCAGTAAATAACAAATACATCTTTTTCTTGTGTCTTCAACTTCAGCAGTGGTGGCCAACCAAATGCAGGAAACCTGTTCAGCTGTCATTACGCGGCGCTCTCACCATTATAAACATGTGCTTTAGCTACTGTTCATATTTTCATAGTGAAAATAAATACAGAAGGCAACACTCTGTCTGTTCCTGGCTGGCATTTCCCACAGAAAGAAATTAGCCAGAAATGAAGCAAATGCAATTGCATTTTATGTTCGTTTGCACATAATAACTTTTGAGTCCACTGGCCAATTTCAGCTCAATTTGACAGAAGGTAAAAGGCTCTGAGATTATCAGCTTCCTACGAAGCTGAGGAAAATCAGCATCTGGATAGAGGAGCTAAGGCCAAATGAGTGTTCCCACAGATGGGAAAGCAAACAGATTCACCCAGCCTGATTGCAGTTTGTGGGCCACCAAGCACAGCCTACCCATGGTACTTCGCGAATGTCAGAGGCAACATAGGATGGTGTCAGAATAATCCTGAACAGTGGAGAAGTACTTCCCTGATGTACAAGATAAATTTATATATTTCTGACCAGGAGAAGTTTTGTGTTGAAAAAAGCAATTGAATTTATGATATTTTTGAGAAGACTAAGAAAATTTCAGTTCTGAACAACAAACACAGCTCAAAAGCAAGCACTGGTATGCTGTGTAGATCATGCTGTCCTAAAGTTGGCCTCTGTGAAGCTTTATATCTTCCAAATGCTGAAATGGTGGATTGCAGTGTCACTGTATTGGAGAAACTCCTCAGAATGAAAGAAGAGACAATCTACTCTGATCCTACCTCATCCTTGGCCACCATTTTGTCACAGTCACTTGTTAATTTGTTGGGCTGACCAAAACTCTGCCCATCCCTCCCTCTTCCCCCCAGTGTCTGAATTTTACTGAAGGACTGGTAGGAGAACAGTGCAAAGCCACACTCCTTCTGGCTTCTCTCCAAGAGGTTTGGGTCTGACATTCAAAGGAGAGAGAAATCTTTCTTGCTCTTTTCTTTAAGGAGCATTTGAAATGAGGCTATGTTGAGGACCCCACCTTATGTCTCAAAACTCATATAAAATTTGAACAAGAAATCGCTATAAAAACTGTAAGCTCCTATTATCCATAGAAACAAGAAAGCTGAGTGTTTTTGGCAGAGGGCCTGCTAAAAGCATCCCAGAACAATTTCAAAGTGAAATACTTCACTTTCAAATGAAAGTGAATCTCTGCTCAAAGCCATTTTTTAATGTAGAAGTGGATGTGTTTAAAGTATACATAAAACAAGGCAATTATTGAAATGGGATCGTTGTTGTTTACTGCAGGAACACTGGCAAAGGAATAAAATCTGCCTCATTATGAATTTAGTTTTAAAGGGACTTACATGATATTCTTTATGAAGTAGCCTGTTTGTAGCCTTTTTGATAATACGTTATCAAAGGACTTCTAGCAAACTGTTATCTGGAATCAAGATTAACTGTTGAGGTTCTGACCTTCAAATCCAATTAAACACCTTTCCACTGTTTAATGCCAATATGAATGTGTGCAGGGGATATAACTTTGAGGATTCTGACCTATATTTTTATACAACTGGCGTTGGTAAGACAGCTGAATGGACACATGGATGTATTTGTTCTTCTACTATATTCAGCATGTCTTTATTCATATAAAATCTAGTTTCTCACTTTCATCTCAAAACATTTAACTCTTTCAGACTCTGAGATGAATTCTTTACCCTCAGGGAAGCAAGCAACATCTTCTGCTCCACTGGAAGCTGAAATTCATATGTACAATGTGATAAAGGTCTCCTCTACTTCTGACCATACACTAAATGTTAGGCTTAATACAACAATTTTATGTATGACAAATCCTGTTGGTCCATGCCAACTTGGTTTTCTCTTCTATCATGCAAATACAGAGTTAAAGAGGACAGGGCTTTTCAGTGTTTCCATTCTCAACTTCTGTGATGACTTCTGATCCCCAGAGAAACAGTATCACAACACTTCTGCTTTTCAGCACTAACAGAGACCCCATTCTTTGTCAGCACTTGCTCCTTGTTTGTTAAATGTGCATATCGAAATACCTTGGAGGCAGCCCTATCAAATTTGATCTGATCTTCTTACAAAGGATTTTCTAGTGCTTCTTATTGCACTTACACAGTCTTCGTCGAAAGAGTGCCAAAAGAGTAAATCACAGCATTTATCTTCCTTGTAGTGCAAAAAAGGGCAGAGAGAAGAGGGAAGCCTGTGTGTTATTGCCCCAACCCCTTGCATGCTTCTGATGTTGAAATCTGGCAGCTCTGGTTTCCATGTGTTTTGTGTGTGTGTGCTTGGAGACTGTCTTAATTTGCATGGTTCACTGCCAGGTGAGAAAGAATAATGCCTGAAAGTACAGAGCAAACATAGCTGGAGTATCAGACTACACTTGCTGGAGGGGATTGAAATGGTAGCTGCTCAAGACCTGCAGACCTTTGACAGAGCTGTAAAAATACAAATAATAATAAAAGGAGGGAGACATCGTGACCCAGGCAGCAGAGGTATGCCTGTGCATGCAAGTCCATCCAGGATCTGACTAACTGTCTCATAAGGTCTATGTGAAACTTGTAAAGATTTGCAATAATCCTGTATTGATACAAAACAGAGAACTTAACAGAGAAAAATGGCTCATACAGCAGACCTTGGCAGGGAGTCAAGCCAATGCATAGCTCTATACAGAGTTGAGCTATTATCCTCTTGTTCAGCTTGGACTTAATGCTAGTGCCTGTATTAACGCCTGCCTGCAACCAACTGACCAAACAACTGGCCAGACAGCCAGTCAGAAGTAATAGTAAAGAACTATGATTATCCATCAGAGGCAGGCCATTCCCGAAGGCCAAATTTTGGCCATAATGCCCCAGTCCTGCCCTGAATGGATGCAGTGCTGAAATACATAGGCACCTCTTGCCACCTGACTCTCCCTTGTTTCAAGCTTTCTGTTTCATGTCACTCACACTTCCTTCTTAGCAGATTGGTCTCTCACCATGTAGGTGGCGTTACAAATTAATTCAGCCTAATGTCATCTTGTAGCCTAGGTAACCTAATCAAGCTGTGGTGTCCCTGCTTATTGCAGGGAAATTGGACTAGATGGCCTTCAAAGATCCATTCCAAATCTAAGGATCCTATGATTCTACTGAGGTGTTCATATTGCTCTTACGGATAAGGACTTGGAGGGTGAGAAAACTTAAAACTTTCCAACGTTGATGCTGCCCTACACAAGTCCTGATTGTTCACAGCAAGAAGCAGCTGACAGTCCCGATGTGTCCTGCCCCAGCTCTGCTTATCACCATCTTTTACATACATACATCACCACTATCCTTTACATACAGCCAGTGGCTTGCTTGCATTTTGTGCTTCTTTCCTGCTCTCATCAGGATTAATGATTTACTCCTACAGCTCTTTGACTGGGGAGGAGTGTAGCCTCAGCTCAGAACTGGCACTGTGCATATGAATAGGATCTGGCTTCTAGATGTATATATTTTGTGTGTGCATTCACATATGTACGTGTGAGGACAGCAATTTAACCATTTCGGTATTATAGCAAAAGCAAAGAGATTTAAGTAAGACACTTTTGGAGAAAAAGAGAGAGGGAAAAGGTTTATCTTAGCTACTTGGAGTATTTCTTGAAACAAAACTTTGTTTGCACTAAAAAATATCCAAGTTTCTGTGCATCTTTAACGTGCTGTATTTCAAGAGGAACAACTGTTCAGAAACCACGCAGCCCTCCTCCCCTGCCCTAGTATTAGTTACCCTGCAACGACACAGCCGTAGCCACTTTCCCTGTGAGAAAGAAATCTGGGTTTTGGGGGGGTTGCAAAAAGAAAATCTGAATATCAATCTGGAGCAGTGCTCCTGGGCCCCGTCTGTCTCCACCCGCGCCTGCAATGATGCTGGCAAAGCAGGGCCATGATGTCATGGCAGCTGCTGACGGCCTGACGGACAGCTTCCGCAGCGCAACATGGGGCCCTTTGGTCCCCCTGTCAGGCGGATTGGCAGCTGAATGGCACCAATGAGCGCCCGGCCGCCTTCCCCCTGGGAATGCTGCCCTCGCTGATCGACAGAAAGCAAAGGGAAAGATTGTCTTTGAACCTGAAAAGAATCCTCTTTTTTCTCCCTAAAGCTCCTGCCCCCACTCTTTTTTCATTCCCCTTTTTTAAAGGTGTTTTGTTCCTTGGCGGTTACTGAGTCTAATGGCACTGAATGACTTTTCCCCTTCACAATCTGTCAGTCACAGGCTGGGCAGCAGGACTGTTAAATGAAGTCCTTTCAGAGCCAGACGGAGGAGGAATGTGTCAGTCATCCAACAGACCCTGCTGTGTTTGGATCTGTCAGAGGGGTGACAGGGCAGAGCAGCCGGCCTCGGCTGGGGCACGTTCCCAGCAGCAGCCAGGAGGCCCTGACAAGCCCAGGTGCCGGATCCAGAAGGCAGCGGGTTTGATGGGCCTTCCATCGGCTCTGAGGGCTGGGGCAGCCTGTGGGCAGAGGGTGCGCACTGCTAGTAAACCAGCCTTTAAGCTCAGGATGATCTGTGCTGGGCATGGCTTTCAAATCACAGAGCTCTTAACTAAAACACTGGAGACAGTAATCCTCTGGATGAAATACATTTACTTGGACTACAATTCCAAACCATTTCTGCTGAATTGTCTTAATTTCTTGAGTTTTCCCTGGTAGATGACATTCTATTAATCTTACCTTTTAGGTTAAGAGTGATGTGCAATTTGTTCTGGTGCTTGAACAGTTGGTCCTATTCACTCAAGCAGTGTTCTGCTGCACGTTATGAGAAGCGCCCACTGTTGCTCTAATGAGAATAATGATCCTATGTTTGTATTTCAAGGATTTGCTATTCCATCTGTTTTTGTTTTCTTTTTTTTTTGCGAGGGAGTGGATTTGAACAAACAGCTCCTGTTCTTATCGCAGCTCTCAGGGAATGACTCTCTCCTGCTTTTACAGAGTTGGCAATCTGTGGTTTTGTACACAATGCTTCCTGTGTTACTAGGCAGTCAGATGCCTGATGCATAGAAATATGTGGGTTTTTGACCTGTAATGAGTGGGTTTACATCTCCTTTGGCACTGCTGGGATCCTTGCTGGTTTGCGTACCCATGGTGCAATCCCCAGCCCAGTGGAGCTGGTGGTCGTGATGCCCTGCCTGGGACAGATGCTGCATGGCAGCATCAGCTCCTTTCCCTTTGTGGCTTTTCTGCTTCTCTGCAAAGTCATGGAAAACCAGTGTTCTCTCACATCTTGTCATTCTCTACCTTAGCCAGAGCCTACTGTGTCAGCATGTGATTAAAAGCAGCAGCAAAATGCATTTCCTCTGCCTTCTTCACCTCTGTCCCAATGGATTTCTCTTGCATTTACTTGCAGAAGTGAAGCTCTGTCTGGTCTGTGGGGCTGTGGCCACCTCTGGTCAAGAGTTGCTTTGGAGGTTAGCTGCTGCTGACAACCATGGCTACAAGAGGTGTTGCTTTAGAAATCTGCCTGTTCTGGATGTCTGATAAGTTACACTCTGGCCCTGACTGCTTTCCTTTTCTTGTTGAAGGAAAAGAGTAAAGAAAGAAAAAAATTCAGAAAGCAACCCCTGTGTGACTTAGTCGAGAATCGTTGTAAACGGAGAATAATCTAGCTTCATCCCACCAAGCTGCACAAGTAGCTGCAAAGGACAATATCACACAGATTGGTGGGTCAATGTCCTTAGCATTTGGCTGTGAGCTGTCTGCATTTGTCTGGATTAACTGGAGTTATGTTCTCTAGGAATCAAGCAGCCTTGTGGGTTGGCAGAACTTACACAGTATCTGGTGCGCCACCAAATGAAGATGTTTGAGCTTAGCTGGGATGGCCAACCCAAGTCCATAGGAGGGAAGCCCATTTCACCTCCATGGGTTCTTGCTTCATCCATCACACAGAGGCTAACCTGCAGTGCTGGGAGGTGCAGGAGGAAATGGGGTCTGTTGTTATGTAGATTATTTATCCTTTATTTGGAGAGGTATAATTATGCCCAGAGGGCAGTCCATCACTGTCCTCAAGCTGCATCAGCCGAGACTGACTGGCTCCTCTTCTACCATTGCCTGGAAAAAAAGCTGGGCTGCACAGTGGACCCCATGTGGAGCACATGGCAGTGGGGCATCCTGATGTGGTCAGAAAGGTCACCGTCCCCACAGGAAGGCCAGGGAAGCCCAAGGAGCATGTGCTAACAAAGGCAGCGGCCTCTTGCCTGTGTGTGGACAGGAACGTAATTGCTGAACATAAGCTGTCATTGTTTCACAGGAAAGAATCAGACAGCCCTGTCAGGGTTCTGAGGACCTGAGGGATGCCTTGACCCTAGTTGGGTACTGAAGACCTCTCTTCAAAGAAAGGTTTCTTTTGTAACTACCTGAGTGGGTAGTTAGAATCAAGCCTAGCCACACTGACTGAGTCTGCAGCATGGACTACAAACTGTGGGAATCAAATTCTTCTATACCAGAATGCACTGAAACTTTCCCAGCCTGGTTAGTGTTTATTTTATTTTAGTTTTGAAGATCCATAAATTACAATGGACTAACCAGAATTTCCTTTTTGAATGCATCTCTTTTAATTTAACGAGCCTTCTTTGTTGCAGTTTCTGCCACTATCCTGTTTTTAAATATTTATGGCATGACTCTATGCACACCCTGCTCCATTGATGGGAATGAGTGATGTATCAGTTTGGATGTCTGTCTAACCTATCTGCAGGCTCAGCCACAGAAAACTGTTGGTCTCTAGCAGCTTGTCACTCACACAGCTAAATAAGTTTTGAGCCATATCAACATCTGCTTAAAAGTGGCCGGACTGCCACTGAATTGCTAAGCCTCAATTCAACCCATATAAATGGAAATTTTTACTGTTGGCATAAAAACATTTACAAGCTGAGACACATATTATAATGGGAGAGAAAATAAACCCCTAAAAAATCTGCACATCATTTGTTCAGGCTGTGTCTGAATGTTCCCATGCTGAGAAGCACTTCTTGCCATTTATTAACTGTGGCTTTAACTAGAAAGTGGAGCTGCTCGTTCAAATAAAGTGCATTCCTGGCTCTCCTGCTGGAATAGCTGTCATTCTGCTGAAGAGCTGTGTCACTGTGACATATGTACCAACAGTAACAATGCACCCAACAGTGCTGGGTCCTTCGGCATCCAACGTTTTCCTCTCCTTGCCTCTAACATTGAGCGTAAGCCTCATCGCTTCCCTGTGAATACCTTACCTATATTAATAAACATCACAAATTATTTTCAATGAGGTATTACTACTTAATGTTTGCACACTAGGCTTTTCTCAATAAAAATCTGCAAAACTGGAGAGTAAGACGTTCTTTCACACTTCTAAACACAGACACATACTTTAATGTGGTTTGTCCATTCACCCAGCATAGCAACTAAGCAGCATAGCCAATAAGTGATATGTGAGGGGTACATATATTTCAGGGAAAATTTATTCCAAATTTGTACTTCTATGTTCAGGATTTGTATGTGTGTGTGCCCCTGCTAATTGCACAGGGGAAAACGTGCAGGGGTTCCTGTTTGTGAAGTAATGCTTTTGAAATCAGAGACTAGTGTGAGAGCCCAGTGAGCAGAAGATCTTTCCTTCATTCATTTCATTAAGTTAAGCACTAAAGTGCCACAAGCTTTTTCTGGTTATTGTTAAAGGGGAATGGAAAGTTTCAAGCAATCTCTCATGTAAAGGTGCTTATATTACCCACAAAAGAAATTGAAAGGGAGGGGGAAAAGGCCCTCATCTGTGGTACAGTGATTTCAAGTGGCAAGCTTGAGAGTCCTGCTTTTAATGGAGGCATTTAATTTTCAACAGGTGCTGCTGTTTGTTCTCTTCAGGGAATTCTCACTGGTGAACTGAGGATCCTGCTTGCTTGCTTGCTGCAGCAGCTTCAATTCTCTCATGGGTGAAGCAAGGGAATGGAACTTGATGCAGTGGTAGGAAGGTGCAGGAGGGTGGGTCCTGGGCTCAGAGCTGGGTTTTGGGCTAAATGTGGCCCTGCTGCTGTAGATAAACACTTCTCAGTTCTGCACTGCAGCACTGAGGGACTTTACCTTTGGGGAGGACTGAGCGAGCTATGGTGCTGCAAGGGCAGCAGACATGAGTGCATCCTCACCCTCTTCGGCTACCTGGGAGGGGCCTGGAGCTGGCCAGGCTGGCTTTGTTCCCACACTTTTTCTGGCATAAATTATTATAGGTGCGATTTAAGTGACCTCAGTGTATAACTACTTGATTTGAAAGCACAGTTAGAAAAATGCACATGTAAATAGCCAAAATTGGACATTTCAGCTAATGGTTAGGACAGCAGCAGGGGCCAGGTTAGGAAATTCTGACCTTGCATCTGAAAGTTAGCTATACTGTACATTTAAACTCCCCAATTGGCTGAAACCTTACACACCCTGGCATCTAGTCAAACCTCAAAATGTCAGATTTGCTGACGAGGAGTACATGTCCTCTGGAGACTGCTTACTGTGCAACAAAATGCCTTTCCAGAAGGATTAATATCAGTCTGTCTGATTGCCTATTCAGTCCAAAGTAGCAAGGTGCAGAATAAATGCTTGAACTTGATGGCATGGGATCACTTTGGGGGTCCTCCTTCTTTGGGTCTCCACCAGTTCCAGCACTACAGCCCAGTGACCCTGCCAGAGATGTGAGTGAGCTGCTTCTCACTCGGGTGGTCCTACTAACATCTGTAGAATGGTGGGTCAGCAACACTAAGCAGAGTGAGAAGCTACTCCAATACGTGTAATGACCTGAGTCATGTGGAATTGGCACATCAGATTCTTCCTAGAGAAGCTTTTTCATGGGGAAAAAAAAAAAAAAAATCATGCCAGAAAAGACAATAGCCCTGGATTTTGAACAATCTTTCAACAGTATCACAGAATCTGTGGAACAAGCAGTTTCTTCTGGCAAAGTCCATAATGTGATGCGAACCTTTAAACTCAGTAATAAACCTCAACAGTGCTGCCTGAGATCTGTTGTTATTAAGAATTGATGTAGCCATCTGGCTACGTCTCTGTTGTTAAACATGATGTTTATATGATGTCATAATATATCTGTGCGTCTACAAAGAAAGAAATGTAGTTTTCTGCACCAGTGATATTGTATTTTGAAAGATAGCACAGTCATTTTCCACTCCTTCATGATTAATGTAACCTTCTTTAACCATCCTCCAGCAAAACTGTGAGCTCTTTAAAAAACATTACATCTGTTAATTGCTGTCTAATATTTATGAACTCATTTTCTTTTATTCTCTTCCCTGGACCTAGAATCTACCAGGAGCCCTCAGATCACAGGCTGACAACTGAGGGTAGAATATACCTTTTGTTCACCAGTGGTGTGAAGGTGTTAATATTCAATTTTAAGGGAGCATCATGGTATACTATGCTGCACTGCTAGGAGCTGGTGAAAGAGTAGGGCAGTGCTAGCTCCGTGTTCCTGTCCTTTCCTTGCAGGACAACAGTGTCATAGTGACAAAGGACCAGGGGGGATGTAGCTGACCTGGCCAGCACCATTAGTAAACAAAAGCTTGGTAAGCATTTTGCCAGCAGGCTTGACATGGCTAATTCCTGCTATTTCCACCAGGTCTGTGGGTGCATAGATGGAAGCTGGGAATCACAAAACCATTGAACAGATGAGATTGGAAGGGACCTCTGGAGGTCACTGAACCAATCCTCCCAATGGAGGAAATACCTCCACCTGTGGGTGTAAGCTTTAAGCAATTGCTTTTGCTATGATACGCACAAAATACCCAAGTTCCACGGGTCCTTTGTTCAGGGACACAGGTTGCTAGTTAACCCGAAGCCTAGGCAGGTCTTGATGTGTGGCAAATCTTGACTGGCCTCCTGGCTCTTCAGGACAGTCTGAGAGTGGGCATGGGCTGGGCAGCCAGCAGTGTACGTACAATTTTAATTTGACTTTCAATATTCAGGGACAGATTTGGCTGCTTCCTCTGCTCCTCACTGCTCATGAAGTCACTCTTCCTTTGCAAAGACCTGTTCTTGCCTCAATAAATACAGCTTTCCAGCTTTCCACTGCTGATGTTTATTTTCCTTGGGGGGTCTCCTCATGCACTGTCACCTTTCCCTTTTTAATTTCAGCCTCTTATGGACTACATGCTGGTTTGCAAAACCTGCCAATCTGAATGAGTAGCCCAGGGAATACAAGTTCCTATGGGATAAATGCTCCAACTTATGACTCATGGACTAGAATAGTAAAAGCTGATGCATAAAAGGCCCTGGGCACTAGCATACCCCTGGTGTTTTAAATTTATCTTTTGCAAATGAGAAAGATGTTTTTCTTCAAGACATACAAAAATATACCAGCTCAGTACAATCTAAACGAAGTTATGTGGGAACACTGCTCTGCACTGTATTGCCAATCTCTTGTGTTTATGTATAAATTTCCATGGGGCATTCCTGTCTGTAAAACTACTCAGAAAGCTTTCCTGTGGACTCCTTTTGACTGGCAGGAATACTAGCAGCCCTAAGTGTCATGTTGTTCATTTGTGCAGCGTGTTTTTACAGCTATTCAATAGCATCTGTGAGCCATTTGCTGGCTGAACCCTGGCTCTTCAGGTAGAGGCCGACGTGTGAGCCTCAGCCTGCCTGGTGGGGGTCAGGAGGCAGCAGTGAGCCCTTGGGCTGGTCTTCCTTCAGCTGCAAAACTGAGTTAAATATGGTGACTTTTCATAGTAATGAAAGAGAAGCCTTTTTATTCCCCTTCTTTGCTCTGCCCCTTCATGCTTTTTGTGCCGGAGGGAAAGGGAAGGGGAAAAAGCTCTTTGCACCTATTTGCAAGGCAGATGATGTGCCTGTTTCTTGACACTTCACATACGCCTTAAAGTGAAGCGAGGAAAAAGTGGAAAAGATCAAATCTGAGCAATGCTAGACACTGATGTTCCTGCACAAAGGGTGACAACAACACATTTTTTTAGAGTTATTCACATCTAATCCTTGGGCAAAATTATTCTGTATGACTCACTCACTCATTCCTCTGTTTTATCACACCAAGTCCAATGTCACATGGGCTTTGAAGAATGAACCTTCTGTAGAGTTTGAGTAATATATAGAAGGGCCAAAGGGGTTGTAAAAGAATAAAAGCACTTTTTAAAAAGGCACAGACTACAGAAAATGTTTTAAAATACGGTGCAACCTCCAGATCATCCAAAATATTCTAAAAATTTCCTAAAGGCCAATGTCTGTTTTCTCAGCCAGCAGAAGAGTTTGTGTGGGATTTCAGCTGTACCAAAAATAAAGTGAGAGCCCAGAGTGGCTCTGGATACAGTGTACAGAATCGGTATCTCTGGCAGATGCAGAACTGAAACCTGAAAGCAGAAATATCTTCCATCTGAGGTTCCCATTTTGGTCATCTGTACGCATGAGATTAACTGAACTGTTGTTCAGTCAAAGAAAGAAAAACTGCCTTTTTCAGTCAAAGACATAGGAAGTTACTGGTTACATTTCATGTTTAAGACCACAGCTAGTATGAACCCTGCACTGGCCTAGAAACTACAGTGAAAAGTTGAAAATGAGCAAAAGGAAATTATGAAACATTCTTATCTTCTCAATTATTTATTCACTGCTTTTCCCCTTCATTTTCACTCCTGGGATAGTAATGAGTTTTACGAATGGAAGGTGTCAGCTGCAGGCTTTTCTGTTGAAACCTCTGAATTTATGGCTCTTCTGGGCATTGCAGGCATGGATAATGCATAATTTACAAACAGACTTGAAACTTTCATCTTCCTTTTCCCACTTCTTTTCAGAGCTTTTTGTTCATGAAGTGATTTGTTTTGCTGTAGTAGAAACCATATGCTCTTCTGAATCTCAGTGGAGTGTAGAAATTCTGCAGCGTTACCAGATGTGCAGAAGAAACTCCACCTGACACAGGATTACATGAATGTCTCTCCTTCAGTCAAAACCATCTTTCTAAGGGGATAGTTTATTTTTTTTTCCTGTTAGTTGGTGGTAGGTGACATCAAATCACAGTCAGTGACGATGGAGGCACAGTCTCAGACTCACAGAGTCTGTGTTTTGTTTCTGGTGGGCTGAAGCTGGAAGCTTTAGTGAGCCATCTCTCAAGAACATGGGTCAATAGTTTGTAAATGCTAGTCCTACTTCTGGCACTGACTCTACTTTGTCCCTAAGGAACATTAGACTTACTGTGTCAGATAAAGCAAGACTTGTTCAGACTTGGAGTGACCACGGCCTCACACTCATGTGTGAGCAGGTGCTGCAGGGAAGACTGAAAGAAACATGGTATTCGAACAGTTACAAGAAATTACTCTAGCTAGCTTCTCTTTTCTATTCAGTAGTTAGTGTAGTACTTGAACAAAAAAGGCTTATGTTCTCCCTATAAACATGACTGTGAAGTATATTTAATAAAACATCAGATGCTCTTTTTATTCTATATATTCTTGTGTGAGTCTCTGTGGCTATTTTTTCTTTTGGTAGCGAATCAGGGGGTGTAGGTGCTCAAGGGCAGGGGAAGAACTTTTCCTTTCGCCTGAAATGTTAGAGTTGAGAAGAAAACCTGAAACCCAGAGCTGCTTAGGGAGGACTGAGAGAGCAGGATGACACAAAGGCATGGATCTGACAAAAAAATGGGCAGCAGGTCTTGGTTTCCTAGGTATCTTCTGTTGACTCCTTAGCTGCACGCTGTGGATTCCCAGATGTCTGCAGACTACAGCTAAAACCCAGGGGTTTGTTAAGTACTTCAGTGACTGCTATTTAAGCTACACCTAAAGCGAGGTGTCAGTAATCTGAGAATAGTGTTAACAGCATAGTTTTGCCTCCACTCCCCAGTGTAATTAAAATGTAATTTCATCTTGCAGTATAAAATCATAGAATCATACAGTCCTTAGAGTTGGAAGGGACATTTAAAGGCCATCTAGTCCAACTCCCCTGCAATGAACAGGGACATCCACAGCTAGATCAGGTTGTTCATGGCCTGATCCAGCCTCGCCTTGAAAGTCTCCAAAGACAGGGCATCCATTACCTTGCTGGGCAACCTGTTCCAGTGCTTCACCACTCTCACTGTAGAAATCTTTTTCCTTATATCTAACCTAAATCTACCCTCTTCAAGCTGGAAACCATTTTCCCCTGTTCTATCACAGCAGACACTGCTGAAGAGTCCGTCCCCTTCTTTAGTGTAGCTCCCTTCAGATAGTGAATGACTTCTATCTGGTCACCTCAAAGAATTCTTCAGGCTGAACAACCTCTGCTCTTTATGGCTGGGAGCTGTCTTGAGCATTTGTGTGACCATGAGGAGCTGTGAACACCCCAGCTCTTTACAGACAGCCATTCCTGCCTACACCATTTCTGGGCCAGTTGGGGGGATGACACCCAGGCATGGCCATTGTCATGGGCTTAAAGATGTTCCCCCCTGCCTCCTCCTGATGGCTCATGGTCAGGCTGTGAGGTCCTCTGTCCAACCCATCAGCATTTTTCACTGAGATTTACCATGGCTTGAGGTGTGGATCCCACTAGCAGAGCCTCATGCTTTCATAGCAACAACTCTCAGCCCAAACATTAACTAGTATTTACCATCAAAAATAGCAACATTTTGGTTTCCTATACATATCATTTAGACATATCTGCTGAACCCAGTATGTTATGTGGGAGGACCTTTTACTATATATGATGGTGGGATGGACTGTGATTTTGGCCAGTCTGTTGTATAATTTGCTCTGCTGCATTTGACTACACATCGTTCAAAGTCCAAGGCTTCCAGCAAAAGTGAAATATATTGTTCAGAGAATATGCTGTGAGGTTAAATGTTATGGTTTAAGTGCATACTATCACACATTATAAATTGATCTCTCAACATTACAGAAAATATCATTAGTATGGAAGCTGTCTTTTTTTACTGTAATATCTAGTTCACATAAGGAATATTTCTGACACATAGAATTGTTAGTTTTTTTTTTAATTTAGAATAAAGTTTGATAGCTTTCTTCAGCAGTGCACTCTAGAAATGTAGCAGATCAGCACAAATATACAGCCTGTCACAGCCAGTCTTGCATAAAATATGACCTGCAGTTTTGAAACATATGGTTACATGAGTTATAATTTAAGTGGCATCTTCTTTAGTCAGCAGAGCATGCTAGAAGTGGAGTCAGCACCTTCACCTGCTGAAGCAAAGAGACTTCTCCAGTGGCTGATGTTGGTTTCCACTCGTGTACAACTGAACAAGAACGTGAACCTTGGCACTCGGTACACACAGGGAAGACACAAGAGCCTTTCCATTCCTTGTCTGCAAGCTGCTTAAAATGCTGCTTATCATAAACCTTGTGGTCACACATTTTGTGGTCCCACCACCTGAAACCTCCCACTGTGGGTAACCAGATGCATCCCCACAGCAGAAGCGCTGAACTTTCCCAGTAACACTTGTTTTTGATATTTTCTTTCAGTCTCAATTGGGAGAGCCCTCTACTGTTGCAACTTGCCAAATATATATACATATCTCATTGCAGCCTATTTTGCTGATGCAGAGATTTACAGAGATACTGATGTAAAGATTTAAAAGTCTTTCTCAGTCATAGAAAGAAAATAATAATTAGCACCTACAATAGGGGAATATCATATATTTGTAAGGAGACGAACTGGGCTTGTCCTCCCACTCCTGACAGTTGCTTCTGGGAAACATTTCTGGGCTGTCAGAGACTGTATGAGCAGATTCCTTTGTAAATCTTCATTACCTAGACCAATAGGTCTACAACTGGCATCTGCTTTTCCCAGTGATGATTTTTTTTCTCCTTTCTCACTGTTTTTTTTTTTTTTTTTTTTGTTGTTGTTTTTTCCTTCCTATCTAATTAATTGTCTACTACCTGTCAGTTCTGGTTATTCTTTTTTTTTCCTACTTTTACATAGTCTTCATTTTGTGATGAAAACTATTTGGGAGCAAAAGAAATGTAAATCCAGTATAGATATTGTATCAGGCTTCCCTGGAATTTTGTCAAAGGGTAAGTCTGCTTTGGACTGAGTAGAAAGAGTTAACTGAAGGAGGTAGATAGAATGACCACTGGAAAGACAGATATTTCCCTTCAGAAAACTTATTGCATAGCATGGCTTGTAAATATGAGGAGAAATATACCCACAGAGTTCACCCAGCCTTTCCCAGCACTCTGAAACTGAATCATCTGACTTTGTTTAAAGGTTTTTGATCCAAAGAGCAAGAGCACATTTCACTACAACTGTGCTTGAACCTATGACACTGGAAACTGAGGAAATTAAAGCATCTGCTACCAGTTTCTCCTGAGCAAGGAAAATGTAAAGCCTGCAGAAACACAGACTGATCTTTTCCCTTATATCGTCATTTTCAATAAAGGAACAAAACAAAACAAAACAAAACAAAAAAGGAAAAGTTATTTTTGGAAGTGAGAAAATATCTGTTTGCATTTCTGTCTGTAATCCAGTGTGTGGCTGATAAGAGGCTCATGTGTTCATCGCAAACTCTATGACATTTGAAGTCAGAGCAGGATTGGAATGGGGCTGATTTCTTTTGCTGCCTTTGTCCTGTGTTGAGCTGTGCCCTGCCAGTGAATTGCACAGTATCTTAAAATGACCTTTCATTTAGGCTGTATAGAGATACTTTAAGTCAACTGGTAGGAGCAAGTGACCCCTGACCTCCTGATTTTCACTGTGTGCATGGAGGCATTTTCTGCTGCTGATGGGTGGTCCCAGAAGACAGTGGCCACAGATGTCTGCTCCTGATAAATCCAGAGTTCGGACAGTGGGAGAAGACCTGTCACTGGCTTTGCTAGAGAGTGAAATATGTAAGCTGCACACAAGAGTTTCTGCTGGCTTTCAAGCTCCACTGCTGGCTGTGAAGACTGAAACCACCTGATGATGATCCAATGGGACTGTGACCTGTGATACAAATGTCCCCCTACTGAGGGGCTTCAGAAACAGCTTTCAGCTCTCTTTGCTTGATAACCGCGATGTGGGATCAGTTGTGGGGTGTATGATTTTCTTGTTCACTCTGGTAGCAGCTTTATGTGTCTGGCTGTATGCAATCATGACACCGTCCATCTCACAGTGAGTGAGCCTGGTTTATTTGTCATTAAGATATTCTTGCACTGGAAACCTTCACTTGAGAACTCATTCTTGGAGCAAGTTCTGCTTTTTTTAGGTTGTAGCACCTTTCAGAAAGGTTAGCCAAACCTCTGTCATCGCTGGCTGGGATGGCTTATTCAACTGCATCCATCCCTCTTGCCCATCCTCTTCTTGCTCTCTTCCTTTCTTCTGGTGCCAGTAATTTCTATAAATGACTGTATGCTGCTCAGTGGCAATAAATATTAATAAAGGTATATCACTTTACTGCTGTAGTAGTGGGAGAAGAGGTGAGCAACATATATTTTACTTCTTCAGAGGCTTGGCTCCCTTTGGCATGCCTTTCCCTCCCAGAAGATTTGCAAAATTACACTCCGGTTTCCCTTCCCAGATGAACTACATCCTCACATCTGTCTGGCTTTGCTCCAAGCTGCTCCAAGTCAGTAGGAGCTGGGAGAAAAATTTAACATGCAAATTGAAAATGTCAAATTTTGGGTTTATTTATTGCTAGTTTTTGTAGAAAGAAGGAAGTAGAAAGACTTTCTGTCGGAATAGCTCACTGTTATTGTTTCACTTTGAGTAAGTGAACTTCTGGGTTGCAGTAAAGGGAGTGCTGGGGCAGCTGAGAGAGACAAAATGGGCAGTTCTACAGGAGCAAACTCAGTCTTACTGGGAGAGTATGGCATCAGGAAGTTCAAGGTCTTTAATGACTGAACCTTTTGGACACTGGAAGCTGATGGAAAAGCGACAATTGCTGAAGCAGGTGTTGCTACATTGAAGCAGTTGTGTTAAGACTCCAGAAGCAAAGGTTTTGGAGTACTATAAGACACCAAAAAGAAAAAGCTGTTAAAGGCAAAATCCTGAGGAGAAGACAGGAATAGCCAAGCACTGTAATGCTTTGGAAGTACAGGAAACAGCTGAAGAGTCTCTCTCAGAAAGCTGAATCATTTCATGATTGTGCATTATGTTAAAACTGAGAACATTTGTTTATGCAAATTAAGCATAATCTTTGGCAAGCACAGTTTCAACGAAGGGCTTTTGGGATGTCATAGGTGTTATGTTGTGACTAAATTGCATTTTAATGACATGGAGAAGGAACATTTTACATAGATATTGTTTCGATCTGGGCAAACCAGAAGACCAGAAATGCCTGGCTAAAGATAAGCAACAAATAATTAATTAGTAATTCTATGTCAGAGGAAAGACGCACCACAAAGATAAACTAATCCAATGAAGTGTTTGAGCAGCTCATAGTAGGACTGATGCTACTGGTAGCATTTGTGCTCCTCTTGAAGAGCAAATTATTCACATGTAGGCCCCTAGTGATGTGAAAGTCATTCATGTCCTCGTATCATAGATGATCACCAGTATGCAAAGAATACAGGAGGTAATAAAAAGATCCAGAGTTGACGTACAGTGTTGGTCAATGTCAAGCTAAACCATCCATTTCTGCTACCACTGCGTGTATTTGTTCAGTTATCTTCCAGATGTGTTGTAAACCTAGAGACAAGCAGTCTGATATAGCAATAAAGAAAAAATTGCCAATTGCCACCTAAAATTGAGTGCCAATACTGAAGCAGAGAATAAAGCCATGGTCTTAGTTTGGTGGTGTAAAGAAGTTCATGGCCTTATTTGTAGAAGCTGAAATGTTAACTGAAACTGACCATAAATCACTTACCAGTTTGGATTTGTCCAGAACCCTGACTAGAACAGTGAGATGATTTTTCACTGCAGAGATGTGATTTGTCTATATAATACAATACCAGTGGGGAGGTGTTAATGGTAGACACCTAAATGGGGCATTTGATAAAAACTGAGAGAAGTCCAAAGGATGCATCACTTGGAAAAATTTCCCATGATTTTAACTGAAATATGGGCTATGATATCTGTGATGAATACTTATATAAAGTCATCAGTACAAGAGCAGTATTCTTCCAGCTTCCCTCATCCATTCGCAGGAGCAACTCCTCATAATAAAGAGGATTTTTTTGAAGACAGCAGAAGCAAAGTGATTCATAAGGAGTTGAAGAAAAAATCCTGAAAAAGATAGATGAAAGTTACTTAGGGATGGAAAAAAGATTTCTGGTGAAAAATGATACTGAGAAAATTGTCAGGGCTTGTTGCCTATGTCAAAAATGCAGACCACACTGAGTAGAAAGGTTTCATATTGGTGTTCCAGGGAAAAAAAAGCATCTTGCTATTGGTAGCTGCTTACAGAAATTGTGGCAGTGGTTTGAAAAAAGTCATAAAATAAGGATGGTTCTGAAAAACTTAAATCTGTTTGAGAAAAATTATTTGTAAATTGAAACTTCAGTAAGGTATTATGCTTTTAGCGTCTTTCATATTTTGACAGCTTTATTTTTCTTGATTTTTGATGTGTTGAATTAACACAGGAGACTGATTTTAAACATGTCTCATGACATCTATCTTTAAGATATATTCAAATAATATCACTGATACAGGTGGGACTATCATTGCTGTTGTTGAAGTGCACACCTTACTTAAAGAGTAGTTTCTGGAAAGATTCAATTGGGCAAGGTCTACTGAGACCACTGCATTTAACTAAATCTGTATTTGAAATAACTGAGGAAGAGTATAATTATATATTTATCTGATTCTGAATTCCTTACTCGTGGAAGTAGAATAACTTAATTCAATGAGACTATTCACATGAAAAAGCATTAATCATATGAGTAATGAGAAAGGGTTGAAGGGTCATTCTTAAAGTTGCTATGAAACATTACAGCTGTTTCACATGGCCAAACTATCATTATATTTCCTCAGTTATCGCTTCTAATGTAGTGATATTAATTAAACTAGGGTGATACTGACCCCATGCCGGTTTGTGTTCTGTTTGAACCCACTCTAAGTGCAGTGTAGAGCTCTGAAGTGGGTGTTTGACGTGTGCAGGCCAAAGTCTACACCCATCCCTCTACATGTGGTACATTCATCCCTCTGTTGGTATCAGTTTTTCTTTGTAAAAAAAATTGTCACAGTGCCTGACATGGAGTTTCCATTTCCCACCCACTCCTTACAAACCTGTTTGAGCATATCTGTTAACTCATGCTATGACACACAGGATACAGAAGAATTTATAACTACCTGTGGCTCTCAGGACAGCCTTGCAGTGTCATCTTTAGTTCTTTTCACGCATGTCAATATTAATGACTTCCTTTCCCAGTCTCTGCAAATGAAAGTTCACATCTTTCAAAACAGCATCAGCCTTGAGGCCAAATACTCTCCCAAGTGTTTTCTACCCTCTGCATCTTCAGCCAGCAGAATGTCATTTCTACTGCCCAGGGACTGTCCCTGCTTATCCATGATGCAATTACCAGAATTCTCCATTAGCCTTGACGCTGAATGATCTAGCAACCCATTGCTTCACTTCTGAAGGGACAGTTGTGTCCATAACAAAGCCATCTGCTTTTCTTGTATCGAGAAGCACAGCGTATTGAATGGTTTGTATTAATGGTATTTTTTTTCATCAGCATAGGAAAATATTTCCAAGCCTTTTATTTTTTTAATTTACTGTTACCCTTACCTCTGATATATGCTTTATACACACACGCACACATATACATAAAAAACTGGTTTTGGTCACACCATATGAAGAGCCTAAGTGAAGTGAGAAACTTTGGCTTTGGAGTTTCATATTTTCTTTCGAAGCGTGTGGCCACACCTCTAAATTCACTACATGCCGCTGTCCTTCATCAAGAAGTTAAATTCCCTGTATCTTCACTCACTGTCTTTTTGGGCAAATTTTTGCTCAAAATTATATATTCGTTTAATAGGATTTTGTGAGCCTGTACCTACAAAACAAATAGGTTGTCAGTAGAAACAAGTTATTAAGCAAAATGAAAGACAGCATGATGGAGGAGAAGTGGTTCTCTAGTTCAGCTAAGCAAAAGGAAGTTATGAGTATGCATATTGATGGGAAATTCATTAAAAAACAGACATCAGAAAAGACATGACTGAATTTAGAAGTAAAAAAAAACTGGTGAGAGCTTTCCTCTTCTGTCCTTCTGGCAGTGATCCATTGCATGAAATAGCACTTGTCCTGCACAGCATCAACACTGCTTGAAAGCAAAATCCAGACTACAGAGAGCAGATTCAGACATTTTAGTTTTTACAGTGAAAGATGGGAAAAAGTCAACTTTAGGATCTTCACATGAAAAACAATTTTCCTGTATTTTTGACTAGATTCAATCAGCTAAGTGAACTGTCAAAAAGAGAACTAGTTAATTCCAATAAATAAATACAACACATCAGAAAAAATAAGATTATTCCAAGTCTTTCTTGTTTCATGCATCCAGATGGATTCTGGATCCTTCATAACTTCTAAGTTTGTCAGCAAAGGTATTGACCACTGTGAGAAGGAGACTGACACTCCACGCCTTTCCTCTACAGCCTGGACCAGGAAAACACTTCACAAAATGTTCAGCTTGAGTTGGGTATTCACACTGTAGTTATGTAAGGATGTGCTTGTATGCTTCTCTAATTAAGAACATTTTCATGAAGCAAGGTCTGGGAACATGTAAGTCCTACCTTAGATCAGAAAGGCCACGTTGAACACATCAAGTTAAAATTGTCATTATTTCTTGTTCTGAAAAATTTTCAACAACAAAAACAGTGGTATTATGGCTTAGTTACCTCCCTCTACAAGGAAAGGTGAGATATGTTCACATGTGTGGTAAATATAGGATACCTGAGCTTAAATATCTGACTTGTGGTTTTGGAGACACCAGCAAGTGTGGCCATTCTAGAAATCCCTGAATAAACTGACACTGTACTAATCTGGCGTGCGTTAGCCAGGGAAATGCAGAAATCAGCATAACCTAAGAATCTGGGCAAGTTAGGCTATAACGTACATATTTTCTGCAGTGATAGTGTTGACCCACCCATTTGTTTTCTTATCTTTTTACAAGAAAGCATTTTGTTTCTGTAATGGAAAATGGAATTTTGGTTCTGGTGTGCAGTATCTCTGTTTTCACAGAGATATTTTTACTTGACTTTACAGTGTGCTTTTCTTTCTTTTTTTTTTTTTTTGTCTCAGCATACTTCCTTGTTACCAATGCAGCGTGACTTGGCAGAAAACGTGTCCAGAATATGTTACTAAAGAAAACATCTGTTCAGTGCACATAAGCGTATAAAAAGACTTCTTCAAGTCATGTGGGACAGGTTGTTGGATCACCTGGGAATTAAAACTGAGGAGAAATGGACAAAGATGATAAGAACTCTTAGGATACATGGTTAACATATACTGCTCTGGACAATTTGCTATTCTATTACTAATGAAACTACTTACATAAGAATAAAAGAAAACCCAGAAAATGGTGTGGAAGGCTTCCACACCTGATGCTAATTCAGTATCTCAACAGTATATAGACCCCTGGCAGCTTGGCCAGATAAAACATTATTTCCAAGTCTAGATGTGTTTTTTCTTATTCAAGTTTGCACTTAGTCTTTCATTTCTGCTCCTTTTGTGAACAATTGCTTATCAAGTCAATATTACATGCAACAGGTTAGCTGTTTCCAACAAAGAAGGGAAATAAGAAAATGTTTCCTGGGAAAGATCTTTTTAAAGAAAGGCCCATCCCATTGGTATAAATCAATAAAAAGCAAGTGTACTCCTTTAACTAGTCAAAAAGTCCTAATATGTCATCTTGTCATGTGCAGCGCTCAGCTGCTTTAATAGTGTTATCCTCTTCTCCTTTTAGAAAGGAATTCATTTCAGAGATCTTGTAAAGTACAGTACACTGAATTAGAGGTTTCATTATTCACAGGAACTTGAAGAAAAAAAGAAAGATCTTTCTGCACATGATTAATACCTCAGCTGAGTACCATGTGCTGGATGTGGGCCATTCATCAGCAATTTAACATCTGTAATATGGCCGTGGTAAGTCACTGCTAACATCATGAACAAATCATGGATGCTCTGCGGTCTTAACATGGTTTACGGGCCTTGCATGAAAAGAATGTGTGTTCAGCATGTGTTCATTTTGAGACATGAATGTTGAATGAAACAAATTCTAAAGTTGCAGGATTTACTCATTAGCCAGTAGCCTCTGTGATCTGACGTAAAACTTGTCACCAGCAGCATGGCCTGGGGATTTAAAATATTGTGAGGGAGTTGTGAAGAGAAGATCCTTCCTCTGCTGAGAAATCTGTGGCTGTTCCTGAGAACAGATTATGAAATGCCAAATGGCCTTATGAATCATAAAGGCCCCCCACAAACAGATGGAAAGGGAGAAAAGTTTTAACCATTAGAAAAGGGGAGCTGGACCAGACAACCTCTCAGATTCCTTTCCAACTCAAATAATTCTATGATTCTATGAAAAGATAAGTAACAATACATGTGCCAGTGCAGACTGGCCTGCATTACTGCTTTTTTTTGTCAGGAAAATTAAATGTTGACAACTTCGAAAAATCAAAATATTTTATTCTGACATTTTCAAAAAAAAAAATTAATGTATGATTTCACAATAATTATTTAATAAAGAAACAATTGATTTGAGAAAGCACAGAGACAGCCTTTTGCTTGACCAGAATCAGACTGAATTTATTTGTTTTTCTTTCATTGAGACTGATGAACTATGAGGAGATTTGGATTGATCCAAAATTGCCAGACCCAAAGGAGTGGGTTTGGATTGATCTGAAATTGCCACAGGAAGCAATGTGGTACAGAGCTGTCCCCCGCTGCCTTGGGGACGCTGCTGCAGGGATGCACCTGAGCCATTCTCAGGGTGCCTAAGGCTCCCCTTACACACTGGTGTCCAAATCTGACAATGAACCTTGGACTAACATGATCAGGAGTGCAGAGTGTTGGGGATGGGAGTGAACCTGTGCGACCTGGCTATGCTACTTCAAAGCCAGAACAGAAATTCCTGTTGAGTGCAGCTGATTTTGGATTTGTTGATGGCTTAGCTCTATTTTCCCTTTTATCTTTATTATCACAGCCATGCTGCTATGTTTTTTAAATTCTTTGGCAATGGCACATGCTCAGCGTCCTGGCCTCTCACATCCAGATCCTTCTCATGCTTTCAGCCCACTTGCAGTGCAAAGTCTTAATGAATTTAGAAATGAAGAAGTTCCAGATATTTAGCAAACTATCAAAATAGACCGGCTTTTCTTTTTCTAGGAAACTTTTCATACTTGATAAAAACCTGCTTTCTTAGCAAACAGATAATATGTCAGCCAAAGGTGCGAAACCTTAATGGAGAAATACCATATGCCAGTATGGGAGAAAAAAAATCCAAGTTTCCAAGTGTCACCATGTGCTTTCTAATTCTTTCTTAAAAAAAAATGATCAGTATCTAGGCAGAAAATTAAAGTGTGGTAAAAGGGCAAAACAAAATTTTAAATTTGACATCAAATATATTGACATGGTTTTTTACTTACCTTTTTTTTTTTTTTTTTTTTTTTTTGTCTAGACAGAAAAATATGAAATTCACAAACTACGCTGTTGTTTCCAACTTAGGCAGAGTGAATCTTTCCAGGGAGTAGATAAACAGCTTCAGCTACAGCTGTGATGACCGTGCACCCTATTAAGGGGCCAGAAGTGAGAGTTACATTAGTACATTTCCTGCATCTTGTATTATAAATGTTGGAAGGCTGGTGAATCAAGTCAGCAAGTAAATTCTCTGTGCAAACATCCCGTTTCATGACAGGCTGAAAGCATTCATAGGAAGCTGTCCCTGCGAAGGGAAAGCTGGAACCTCCAAAGGCATGAGCCTCTGCTCCAGCTGCCATCTGCTTCCTGAAGGGGAGAGATAATAGAGGGGTGCCTAGAGGTACAGCAGTATAGCAATGGGGAAACATAGCACAGGTTTAGATTTGTTTCCTGACCACAGGTTTTCCTTTTACTCCTTCCTCTTTCCTCTCCCTTCCAACCCTTCCTCAACTGCAATCTCTGTGCTGCCCCAGGCACCTCCTAGAAGTGTTCAGGATCAGATTGGATGAGGCCCTGGGCAACCTGGTCTAGTACCAGATCTGGAGTTTGGTGGCTCTGCCTGTGGCAGGGGGTTGGAACTTGATGATCCTTGGGGTCCCTTCTATCCCAAGCCATTCTATGATTCTATGAATCTCTTGTCTGCTTAAAGGAGTTGTGGGTTCAAAGGGGCCTCTCTAGGCTGTGCATGTTGGGTGTCAATTACACACTTGGAAAGATGAAGGCTGGCTGGCTGTGCCTCCAGCACTGCTGAGTCCTACATACTGCCCACGAGGCTGGGTCACCTCCTGTCCTGCAGGCGTGCTCTACAAGGCCAGAGGGTGACATTTTTGCACAGTGTGGGAATTGGGAAATACCAATTTGCTGCTGGCAGGGAGCCCAGCAGACATGTCTTCTGCTCAGAGATGTCCAATACGAATTTGGGGGCTTAATGAATGTACCCCATTGCAGACCACACAAGTTGCTTTAATAGCAAGCCTCTTGCTAACAGACTTTTTGCTGAGAGCCAAATTCCTTGGTACATGCACATCTGCTGTGATGGGGGAATTAAAATCACCTGCTACATTTGAGACTCACTGACCTATGTGGGATGATAGTCCTCTGAAAATGGCTGGTGGTTGCTGAACTCTTTTAAATTAGGTAAATATCAGTTTATGTGCAATTTTTCTCTTTATTCTTTTTAAGTCATGAGTTTACATTTCAGAAGCTGTCTTGTTCTGTCTTTTAAAATGTGTATTTCAATATGTTTTTGCTGTGATTTTCTCTGATGATACATTGGGGAAAACAGCAGTAAGGCATCAAACAAACGCAGAATGGACAATACTGAAATTATAAGTGTGCATACTGGAGAGCTTAGGAGTGCAGCCAGACCCACTCACCACTGCCTAAAAACAAATGGTAATGATCTCTTCAGCATTAAAGCAGAACTGCAGCTCATTCCTTGAAAACTAAACCTTAGAGAAGGCTTTGGGGATTTCTGCTGACAGTGACATCCACTGTCTCCCTTGTTCACCTCCGGTCTCTGTTCACACATACTGTGAGATGCATAGCAGATGTGGAGCCAAGAGGGATTTTTAGTTTGTCCCCCTGCCAAATCCCTCCAGGGGCCGTTTGCCCTGCTCTCACACTTCCCTCAGGCCAGGGCAGAGAGGGGAACAAGCTGCAGCAGCATTGTCACAGAGGGGAGACACCTGGCTGCTGGGCTGGGTCACACCAGCAGTGAGCTCTGAGCACATGCAACCCCTCTGTGTAAACTTCTCTGCAGGCTCTGGAGAGATATTATGTGTGTAACAGACATAAGCCTCACCTGGGTCTCACATGAGGTTTGTGGGGGGCAGACGGAGTGCACATTATGAGATAGCAGAGAATTGAGAACTGGGTGAGATGGAAGTTTTGAAGTAGAACTCAACTCAAGCAACTCAGATTTACACAGACTGCACATGGGTCTGTATGAACTGTACCAAAAAGCACACAAGGCAAAGAGCTGGGGGAGATTACCTCATTTTGCAATAGGTTACAAGGAGTGTGCATATGAAACCAAATGACAGCAGGGTTACGGCCTTGAGTACCGTAATAGGAAATGAATGAACCATCAAGCATGGACAAAAGGTTTTCTTGTTTAGTTGGAGCAGCACACAGGAACATGATCTGCCTCGATGCTAGGAAGAGTGATACAATCATTCTTTCAGTGCTTTGCTAGTAGTGAAGCCCCCAGAAAGACAAAGCAGAACAAGGACCTGGATCAGTTGTTTTTTCTACAGTGAGTGGCAGTTTGTTGCCTAAATATCCTAGTATATTACAAATAGGAAGACACTAGCAGCATGTGTAATTGTATCAGGGTAAGATATGCCAAGAGCTAAAAACTATGTTTAAAAGAAAAACCTGTTAAAAAAGCAAAAAGAGCACTGTTCTCTGGAAAGGCAGAGACCACATTCATTGAAGAAAGGTGGAGCCTATCATTTAAAGGTGGCAGAAACTTAGACAGAGGAGCTGAAGAGCATGAATTTTCCACAGCTCAAGTCTGAAGACAAGCCCCTTCGGCTCTGTAGGGGAGGTGGGTTGGCTTTTGATCTCACAGGCATAAGCAAAACCCCAGGCGTTGGTCAGGGTACACAAAGAGCACATTCCCTTGCCTAGTATAAACCCAGTGGAAGAAATTAAATGTGTAAAAGGATCGTATTCTATTACTTCTGAGTAAAGACCTTACTGAAAGTAAATATTTTTTGTGTGCGATGCATCAGCAGGCTTTTGGCACTCTCCTTAGGAGAAACACAGAGCACCTTTGTTCAGATTCACACACCTTCTGTGTGCAAAAGAAACTGTTTCCCCTGCCTACAGTCTGGGTTGTGCTTGGCACCTATGGCAGCACACTGGGAAACACAACAGATTTGTGCTGGTCTACATGTTCCTAGAGCCTACCCAGGTGATGGGTGCTTCTGGGAGGAAAACATGAAAGGGATCAGAGGTTCCTAACAGCTTTGGAGTGCTGAATGAAAGCTACAAAAACACCACCAACATCATGGAAATAGCATGTGAGCGAGCAGGCAACAGAGTGCAACAAGCGATTGCAGTAAGGCTGTGACCGTTGCAAACATAGCTTCTGAATAGGCCTAAAGGTGTTACAGAGATCACAAATTATGCAGGAAAATGCAGGTCTCAATTTGGCTACCTGAAAGAAAAGTCAAACTTCATCAGGGCAGGAGACACGAAGAAAATTTGCTATAGCTCTTGTGGTAATTAAAGAGTTAGAGACCCTATCTCCAAAGCTTTCTGACAAGACAAACAAAATTAAGATACCCCCATGCTGTTATGTCCCACAGCCACCCTCCCTGCCAGCCCTGCAGAGGGACGTCCTGCAGAAGGAGGTAAATGGGGCACTGCATCCTGGCTGGCAGAGCTGGGGGACATCATATCAGAGCAAAGTAGGTCGGTTTTCTGGCAGAGTGGGCTGATATCATAGAATCATAGAATCTTTTGTGTTAGAAGGAACAATGAAGGCCATCCAGTTCACGCCCCTTGCAATAAACAGGGATGCCTACAGCTAGATCAAGCTGCTAGATCAGTCTGATCTTGAATGTCTGCAGGGATGGGGCATCCACCACCTCTCTGAGCAACCTGAGAGTGCCACAATCCCAGTGTCTCACCGCCCTCACTGTAAAGAATTTTTTCCTCATATCCAATCTAAATCTCCCCTCTTTTAGTTTGAAACCATTTCCCTTGTCCTATCACAACAGATCCTGCTAAAGAATCTGTCCCCTTATTACTTACAGCCTCCCTTTAGATACTGAGAGGCTGCTATCAGGTCTCCCCAGAGCCTTCTCTTCTCCAGGTTGAACAGACCCAGCTCTCTCATTGTCTCCTCATAGGGGAGGTGTTCCATCCCTTCGATAATTTTTGTGGTTCTCCTCTGGATGCGTTCCAGCAGGTCTATGTCTCTTCTGTACTGAGGACTCCACATCTGGATGCAGTACTCCAGGTGAGGTCTCACCAGCACAGAGAAGAGGGGCGGGATCACCTCCCTCACCCTGCTGGCCACGTTTCTTTTGGTGCAGCCCAGGATACAGTGGGCTGTCTGGGCTGCAAGGGCACATTATTGTGACTTATGCCCAGCTGCCATCTACCAGCACCTCCAAGTCCTTTCCCACAGGTCTGTCTTCCCTCAGATTGTCTTGTTCTTCTGTCAATTCATTGTATCTCCCAGAGGATAGAAAATGCTCTGTTCTGCTCACTTTGTCCCTCCTCAGTGTGCTCACATTCCTTCCAGCAAGTGCTGCCCTATGACAGGCCCATTCTGTCCTGACTGATGGTCTCTGAGAGCTGAAGACTTTAGACCAATGTGAAATATAATGAAATAGCTGGAAAAAAAGAAGTCAAGACTCAGCAGCAGTTCCTATGGTTGCTTTATTGGAGATAAATGGAGCATCTGTCAGGAAAACACAGCAGTCTGTGCAGAAGATTGGAGACAATCGTTCTTTGACCTATCTGCAAGATTACGCAGTTGATGAAAGAACTTTTTGCTCTCCATACAATGACTGTGCACAGATAATTGAATGAACTACTTGTACACAAAAGGCTAGGGGGAGCCTAAGTGAGCGTGTATTACTGCTCTTGAAAGCACCTATAAGAAGGCTTATTAAAAGCTTGGAGGGATACTGCAGTTCCTGTGGACACGAGAACTGGGTGATCTTCAGGTGAGGTAGAAAGGTAACAGCACCAGGAAACAACAGCAAGTAATAAGGAGATAAGACCTGATATGGAAAACTGGTCTTTTCATTGGATGCATTAGGATAAAAGAGCAGGCAATAGAGAGCGGAGTGCTAACTGAAGTAGGATTAGAAGAGTGTTCTCCAAAGCTGATTCTTGCAGCTCCTTTTCAAAATTAATATCTTTTTATTCTCATTATTCACTGCTTGTCATATGAATGGCCACACCTTTTGTTAGCTCTCAGCCAAGAATTGCAGCATGTATTTAAGTAATTCTTCTTTCTGGAAATCACCCTGTTCTGTTCCTTTAAATTTAGTACATACCTTTTTAAGCTGTAGTACATAATTTCCAAGATGAGTACACTTTTTTTTTTTTTTTTTTTTTTTTTTAATAGAATGCCCAGGGAATAACCCAGGATTTTTTTATTTTTTTTTTAATGATATCTGATACATCCCTGTTTTTAATTTCATTCATCTAGCATCAGCTTTGTGCATTTGTTTGAGACATGTAGTTCTAAAGAGTGGAGTTGTTACTAGGTTACTAGAAACAACTAGGAACAGTTGAGTGAAGTAAGAAATAACTGTGATAATACAATGGAAATAAGAATGAAATAAAGATGCTGAGCTGTAAAAACCAGTAAAGCATTTTATATACTCATGGTGATCATTAGCAACACTTAGTAAAAGTTTCATGACAAACTAATTCATAAAGCTAAGTTTCTGGCAAAAGTTCTTCACTCTGAGGAGTATGCAAAGCCACTCTGCAGCTAGAAGCTAATATATAAACCAGCAGACATAGGATCCTTTAAGGGTTTTGAAGACTAATGTTTTATATGACAATTTTGTGATTCTGGAAATGCCATTGCCAAATGTCTTGATGTTTTCATCTGGACTGAAACAACAGAAAGGCTAATTCTATGCTTTTACACTGGAGAATCTGAGATATTTCACAAGAAGACCAGTTTCACAATAGCTTACAAATTTTCTGGTAGGCAAAGCAGATGGCATAGATTACTTTACACAATAAAACCTTCATACAGATATGCCACTGTCGAACTCAACTTTCTATTCTTAAAAGGAATCTGCAATTCAAGCTGAATCATGGGAAGGAATCCTGTAATTTTTCTGACCACGAAAAGGCTCTTGATTTCTTGCTGTGTAATTCTACAAAACTGAAACATTTTGATATAAAACACTTTCAATATTCCAGATGTTAAAAATATTTCTCTTCAACATGATTTCAGGAGAGCCTGCCAAGATTCTATGATAGATTTCTTCCTAGAGAATTTTGGGTTACTTTTCAAGTTTCACTGGGGATTGTCTTCTGGAAACCTATGACCTGATGGTGGAAAACAAGGAGATTGTCTTTTCTTAGGAGGCTTGGCTTCCTCCCCATACTTGTTATTGCATGAAGATAGAGATGTAGCTAACTACTTATTCTGAAAATCACTAGTAGAGATCAGCTATATCTTTGAAAAGTAGGTGCTATTTTTTTTTCTTTGTAGGAAGTTGGAAAAGGACAAAGTCACTCCTGGAAAAGGGAATAGAGTTTGAAACAGAACTTTTTGATGGCTGCAGTTGCCAGTCTGTATGGACTCCACAGAATTAATGGGATCTTTGCCATTACATTCATTACATATTGATGAAAGCAGAGTCACATTCTGGTGGATTTGATATTAGATTTGGAATGGTGTATAAACACTCCCAAAGGGTTAATTCAAACTACTGTCTTATACTGTGGGGAAGAAGGCAGTGGTGTGCAAATGTTTATGGGCAGATGCAAATTTTGCACTGTATGGTTCACAGGGCCATAACCAGGATGCTATGGTTTTTCTTTCTAGAGTCTTGAGAAATGTCTTTCTTCCTTCTTTCTCTGTATAAATTTTTAAATAAGTCTTTGACACTTATTTTACTATGAGTTTATAAAGATACAACACTTACAGTACTATAGGTCAATATTAAAGATATTCTTGCAATTCTGCAGAAGCTTCTATTTTTACTCAGTGCTGTTTTTAGAAGCTGACAGAAATTATTCAGTATTGTTTTAAGCTATTCTGTAAGGCTTAAGCTATTTTCCACAACATCCTTTTTAGCATTTGAAGTGCTCCCTGTGCACCTTCTTCTAGACCACTGTTGGACTGTGACCCCGTCAGACAGTAATGAAGTGTGACAAGATTCCTGTTTCCTGCCCTAGATATTTCAAAATGAAGATTCAACAACTGATTAAATCAAATAAATTATTTAGAAGGACTGCAACTTATTTTCAACTTTTGGCTTAGAGTTACTTGTTTTCATCCTTCTAAAAATATATTTTTTTCTTCCATTAGAATTATTAATTTAAAGTTTCTCATGAAAGTGCTCAAAGTTCAAACAGAATTGGCTCTGGTTGCATTTATATTCATTTGGCATTTGTTTTCTACCAACCGCATTTTACTCCCAGCATAACTGATGGTGAGTGAATTAAGTTCACATGCTCAACTCTTTGCATCGGAAGTGATATATTTCATAGGGGACGAGACATCAATAGATCAGGTTTCCTCAAGCCATTTAACAGAGCCCAGGCACAGAGGCAATTAAATAGAACATATACAGATCTGACTACACACTTCTCAGCTAGGAACTGAACACACATGCTATTATGCTATGTCAGTCACCAAGGTGCTGACAAAAATTACAATCAACAATGCAATAATGTATCAAACATGCTTTATATGGGGTTGGATACTGTTTATTAACAAGAAGTGGAGTAGCAGGGTCATACATAGTAAGAGAAGGAATACATTTATACTCTGTTCCCAGCTAATAAATTTTATAGAGACTTTAATATTTTTAGGTATGTTGCTGAAGGGAAGTGTTATGAGACCTAAAGAGAAAGATTTAAAGTGCTCTAAAATGCTATAATCCTGTTTATTGGAACTTTGTTTTAGCACATTGCTCTTTCTGAGAGCCAGGCTTGCGATTTTACCTCCCTGAATTGGATTCATCTATCTGATCGGGAAACACAGGTGTTTAATTAGGACTAGGAGTGATTAATCAATCCAATTCACATTTCAGATACCATATAGCAAATTCTTTTAGTATTTGTCAGAAAATATAGTTGAATGAAAGATGAAAACTCCGGAAAAATGCAGTAGTTGTGTGATGTTGAATTAAAATATTTGGTGACTCTGCTAGAATTAAAAGTTAAATTCCTTGTTCAATAGGTGCCATTGCATTCCAGCTCCCAGAACTGGCTGAGATCCCTGTGAAGGTGGGACACCTTGGTGATTTCTACTCCACTGTTACAGAGGCCACCAGGGAGGCCAGGTCAGCCAGCCCCACTCCTGTCTTGCCTGCACTTCCTCTGGTTTTGATGGGAAGCCAGATGCTTCCAGTGATCCTAGCCATCCAAACACACACACATTACTCTTTTCTCTTAGCCCAAAAGAAAGCACCCTTGAGGTTTATCTAGGTCAGAAAATGTCTTTGGGTAAGGACTCACCTGGCAAATATTATGACTTTGCAGGATATTGCTATTATTTCAAATATCTAGTTATTAAAAGAGTCCAATGCGATTCAGATTTAGGTTTTGTTTTGTTTTTTTTTCATTTATGAGCAATTTTATTTGCATATTGATGCCAACCATTTTTGTTTTTTTTTCTCTGCTATTTGTTCTTCATAGGTTCTTCAATGGCCATTTCACTTTTTCACTTCCTATTCATTGTGTGCTCTGCTGTTTTGGTTCAAAAAATGCTAACTTTTTTTTTTTTTTAATTTAAATGAAATCAGATTTTCAATTTTAGTTTCAAATGCTCTACTAAAAACCTTCTGTTGACTTTTATTTTCTGTAAACCTATTTTTGAGTGAAATTTAAATGTGAGTGATTTTAAATTGTCCTTTGCAAGATAAGCCTATAAGAACATATCTTTCAAGTTAAGAAGATTCTTTTCTACCATTCAATGATTTTATGATCACTGCTATTTCTGTTCAGCCATATGTTTGCCTTTTAAAGGTGCTGTGTTGCTTATCTTTCTGTGAATGGCTGGATTTGCCAACCAATTGCCTTTATTTCCTTAAGACTGTAATTTTAAAATGAAACCCATGTATCCTTTTGGCTTTGGAAGTAGAGAAATTTGGGCTACAGAACCAGGAATTTTTGGTTTTGGTTGATAGTTCTTGGACTTATGGGCTATAAAGCCCTATTCTGATCTGTACCACTGGGAGGTTCATTAGCTATTGTCCAAGTAGGACCCCTATAACTGTGCAGTGATACTGTACAAAAACATTACATCTTCGCATGCAAAAGAAATAATGACATTTTAATTGTCTTGTTATTTTTATTTTATTTTTCAAATTCTGATCCATGCGATGTCTTTGTGATCAGAGGCACATAAGTAAATACTTTACATAGCTATGTCTGCTATTTCTGTTTTTTGTAACATTTTAAATACAAAACGTATGTCTGTGCGCCTGTACATTATGTGTCTGTACCAATGGGCTGGGTCAGCATGTGTTGCACACCATAGCTATGCTGAAAGCATATTAAAGTTGCAAATTCAGTCACTCTGAGGTTTGGAAGTGCCTGGATGGAGTACAGTTTGCTAATGGCTTTCACAGGTACTTGCTGACAGCAGAGGAATGTAGAGGCCAGAACTCTGGATCCATTTCAGCTGGCTCCATCCACCCAATCCCTCCTGCTCTGGTGCACATCACTCCCCTCCCTGTGTCTCTGCCCTGCTACTCCTCACATCATTCCCTCTCCTCTTCTGCCCCTTGCTTCCTTTCCTAATACAGCTCCAAGGTTAGGTGGACATCAGCTTCTCTGAGAAAGGATTTTTGGAGGTTTTTAGCGGTGCAGCCTAATATCTTTTCAATGGCTGCCTTTGCAAGATGGCTGAACAGTCGTGGATAAAACATGTCTGAACATAAATCTGAATGTGAATCTGGCATGGAGAATTTCAGCTTAACTGGCTCTAGTTTGTTGAGAATAAAAGCCACTGAAAAGGAGGCCTTGTAGGAGGAATTATTAGGTGCCCGTAATAATAGGCTTTCTTGCCTGCAGCCAGTATAAAAATGGATTTGTTCCATCTTCAGAAATTCTTCCATGGTTGATGTGCCTGCAGTTGGGTGAGGATTCAATCACAAACGGAAGTGCCTTGGAATTACAAGTACTTAAATGTATTTTACATTCTCATTATATGAATATTTGTAGCCAATCTCATGCTACAGCATCAGAATTTGAGGCTTTCTATAACATAATGCATCACCCATTACAGTAAAACACCCTAATGCAGGGAAAAGGCTGCTTCACAGGCAACAAAAAGGGTGAAAAAATGTCAATGCTGTATTGATATATAAGAAGGCTATGCATGATGCAATACATCATGATCTGATCTGTCTTTTGGATTTGCTGATCTCTCATTGTCTCAAGCCCACCATTTTTTGATGTTTCCATCCATAAGAGCATAAAGCCTATCATTCCAGCGTGGGCTTTGGTAGCAGTATTTTTCTAAGCGCTATTTGGTTAGGTGCATGAGCAGATTATCCTGTGGATTTGTCAGGATTTATGGTGTCAACATTTTATGTGCTTTCTTTGACAGAGCCAATAGCATGGGCAGGCTCCAGAAACAAACCAGTTTTCACATTTTAGTAGGCATGCATTAAAAGGTATGGTTCATCCGTCTGCACAGAGTTCACCCATATCTTACCACTCATTGACTCTGACAGCTCACATATATTTACTAGGTGGCTCACAGTACTGCAGTTCCCATGGCTTGTAGGCAGTGAACTCCACAGATTTTATTTAGCCTTAAAAGTTACTGCTTGGCAAATTTAGGCTGGCCCCTTTTTGCCCTCTGAGAGAGGAAGATGCTGTGAGAAGTTATCTCTTGCTGTGGTACTGCAAAGGGTCTTGTAAGGATGGGCACAAGAAGAACCTGGAGTGCAGGCAGTGGGCTGCCAGCAGATGGGAAGTGAGGGGCTGCAATGGGATGGCCTGAATTTCCATAAATGTCAGGGAAGAGGCTGGTTCTTGATTAATCCTTCTATGATTTAATGGCATCTACCAGGCAGGCTAAATAACCAGAAGGACAGCAACAATTTTCTGCTTCTTAAAGAAAACATAAATTTTAGCATGCAGCCTCAATCCTTTTCCTGTTCCCTAAAATAAATAATCTGGTTATGAAGGCAAAAGCAAAACCCAGACTGGAGACATTGTTGAGATCCTCAGTCTCTTGAACACTCCCTTTCCTTTTAGCCTGCTGACAGCTGATGTGCTGTTTTGCCATGACACAACTGGTGGTGCTGGAATTGGCATCCCACTCTGCCCATGGTGTTCCATGTACTGGCACTACCAGTACAAGATGATGGGTGTCAATCTGCTCAATATGTCTGTTGAGAAGTCCTAGGGCAGGCCTGTTTTCCTCAGCTCTGAACTCTTTATTCCTGCCTTGAACTGTTCAAAATGAAGATGTAGATAGAGCTGAGACACAAATGGAGAGGATGTCTGTGTTGAATCATGCTTACTTAGGGGCACTTGTAACTGTATTTCTTGTTTATTTGTTTGCAGTGGTATAAAATTCAGTGAAGCGTGGGCTCTTCTGGTGCTGCATGAAGGCCCAGGAAGCCTTTGTCTGCTCCCCAAAATGTTCACTCGCAGCTCAGCAGGCCGGAAGGCCAACAGTATCCTGGGCTTCATCCAAGGAAGGATGTCCAGCAGGATGAGGGAGGAGATGATTGTCCCCCTCTGCTCTGCCCTTGTGAGGTCCCATCTGGCATACTGCATCCAGGCCTGGGGCTACCAGCACAAAAAAGATGTAGAGGTCTTGGAGCAGGTGCAGAGAATGGCCACAAGGCTGATTAGAGGGCTGGAGCACCTCTCTTAAGAAAACAGGCTGAAGGAGCCAGCCTTGTTTAGTCTGGAGAAGTCTCCAAGGAGACCTGATTGTGGCCTTCCAGTACTGAAAGGGAGCTTACAAGCAGGAGATGAACTGACTTTTTACACAGTCTAACAGTGATTGGACTAGGGGGAATGGCTTAAAGTTGAAAGAGGGGACATTTAGGTTAGATATTCGGAAGAAATTATTTACTCAGAATGTAGTGATGCACTGGCACAGGCTATCCAGGGAAGCTGTGGATGCCCCACCCCTGGAGGCATTATAGACCAGGTTGGATGGGGCCCTGGGCAGCCTGACCTGGTGAGTGGCAGCCCTGCCACTGGGGGTTGCAGTTAGACGACTTTTAAGGTCCCTTCCAAACCAAGCCATTCTATGATATGATTCTATGCAGATGTAGCAGCATGACTGTTTTAGGGAAGAAAGAGCTCTCTGTTACATTCTCTAAGACTTCACCCAGCTGAGGTGCAGCCCTTGGGTGGCTGGTGGTATTTTGCAGTTCTCCCAGTTCACACCCATGTCCTTGCCCCTGGTTGCTCCCTGTGTGCCCAAGGTGGGCTGAGAACATGAACTGGATGCTCCCACTCATTTTTGCTTTAGATGAACATAGTGCTGGCACAGTGAGTGTTTCAGAAGCTACAAAGTGAAGCAAGAAGAGATGAAAAAAGCATTAGGGGACTGGCTTTCGTTATCAGAAATTTTGCCGGCAAAACATGGTTCTGCAGGCAGAACAAAAAATGAAATTGCATGCAGTTGAAGTTTTTAACAGGCACAGTTTGCCTATATTCAGTTAATCATCTTCCCATGCATTTATTAGGAGAATATTATGGTTTAGGAAACATATGAACAGGGGCACAGGCAGCCTTCAGTCCCAACACAGGATGTATGCTGGTCAGTGCAGGACCCCTGGCTGCCATCCACAAGCAGGACTGCTGCCTTGTGGCTTCCCTTTTGTTTCATTGCTACAGCCACAGCTTTATGTTTATTGGTGTAAGTTTCAAGCCGTTAAAAGAGATTCTTTCATAAAATATCCAAATCCTGGATTTAAGCTGCTTGCTGTTGAATTTGAATGACTGTGATTGTTTTCACCTCAGTTTGTGCTATTAAGTTAAGGAATAATTAACATTTCCCTTGTTTAGGTTTCCTCCAGATGCCTGCTGTTAAATTAAGCAGCCTTCCAGCTGGAGCAGGAGATCTTAACCAGTGCTGTGGCTATGCTCTCTCATGCCAGGACCCTGTGTAGTTCTCCTTTCTAGTTTTCCTTTACAGGAACAAAGAAGTTGCTGGTAAAGCTTTAATATCAAGTGACTGATGGTGACACAAAGATGCCAATAAGCATTTATCTATCTCTTTTGTTAACATTTGTTAGCAGTAATTAATCTGTAAATAAGTAAGAACTGTGAAGCTAAGGCTGACCAAAGAGCTCTGTGGCAAGTGAAAGCAACAGTGGACACCTTTATTCCCCATGCTCAGTCACAAATCTGTATAGGTGTTTGATGGAGACAGAAGATCAGGATGCCTTCCGATCTAAACCTCCCTCCCAGCCACCTATTGGAAATCCTCTCCACCTCCATATTTTGGCATGTTTTGGGAAGATGATCTGTAAATAAGCTAGGCAACATCTGACTTCTCGTTCTATGCAAAAATGTTTATCTTTTCTTTCTTCAAAGAACTGAGGAGTGGCGTTCATTTAGTAAATTCCTTTATCATGTCTCTCTGGGGAAGATATTATTAAGTATCAAAGATGCCTTGGCGAGATCCTTCTTTCTAATCTCTGTTTTATTCCTCTTCTTTTTTTTCTTTCTTTTTCTTCTTTTCAATATATTCTTTAAAACATAACGAGACTGATGATTTGGATAAATGGTCCCTTTTTTGAACCACTCTGACTCTTCTCAAAGCAACACTGGACATCTTGATCAAACAGTAAACCTTTAGGCAAAGGTTTCCCAACTGCTAAAAGGAAACTGAAGATACCCTCCTCATTTAATGATGCTAAAGTTGATGATATCTACTGTACCTTTTTCCTAAGGAGATAACTCACTTGAACAGCATTTTATATTCCTTATTCTTCCTTAAAAACACAAAGATCACTCCAGAGTCTTATTACTTCTCCTGTCATACCAAAATGAATGTTCTTTCTGCTGAAGCCTTTCCCTGAAATTCTCAGTCCTGCAATGAGTCTGGCATATGACAAGGCACAGAAACCCTCCTGTCAACTTTAAGACAAGGCAGATGGGACTCCTTACAACCAAGTGAAGGAGAACCCACTCAGCTGCATGTGCTTGTTGAACTTGACAGTTCCATGTCAGCAGAGTCTGGATCCTGCGAGAAGAAATTTCTTTGTGGTGGCTGCAAATTTTCCAAATTAATTCCCTGCAAAGCATGAGAAAGCAAAAACCTGACCACTTTTAGGAAAGGCTGTTGCAAAATATTACTCCTTCATGCAATTTTTTTTAGATGATAGATTTTAGATCTCAGGTGAGGGGCCATAAAAAAGTGTGGAACTTTCTCTTCTGTACTGAAATATCAAATGTGTCATGAAATGACACGTGAAATGAGAATGGAGACATCCTGGAGACGGGCATCAAATAGATAAAACTAAGGAAGTAATTGTGGCCTGAAAATAGAAGAGTAACTTAACAAAACATATTATTAGAGTTTATGTATTTGTATCTAACAACTTCAAGAAAAAGAAAAGTCTTTACATCTGCACAAGCTTAAAAATAAGTGTCATTTTTAATCAGATAAAAATCCAAGTCTTTTGTCAAATTATGCCAATAAAATGAGAGTAAAACAAGTCCTACTGTCAAAAGCACATTGTATTTCTAAACGTGTTGCAAGTACAACACTGCTACTAATTAATAGATAGGATACAGAGTCTGTACGATGTTAAGGCTGGTGGGAATTGCTGGAAGTAGGTTATTATGCATGGACAAGAAAAAGTCTCCAGTGAAAGATTTTCAATTTTTTTCAGGAAGACAAATGTGAGGAGTTATAGCTTCATTTGAGTTTGCTCTGAAATGCTTTGAGGGAAAAAAAGAGGTTAGTTTTTTGTTTTAAATCATGTTGGTTTTTTTTTGTTTGTTTTTCGTTTATTCGGTAATGCATTGATCAGAAGCTAGATTCATATATAGAGAAGCATCTTGTGAGCTACAGCCCATATTCATAATTTTAAGAGCAATCTCACTGCTGCTGCCTTGTGCTGCTCCTGCAGGTTTACCATATCACATCTGCTGCTATTGCACACCAGTGAGTTACAGCTCTTGGATGCACTGACCTTACCTTCAGGACATTTACAGAAGCAAATCTGGATTGTCAAACCCTACATGAGGCATTACTACTATAATCTATGTCATAGCTGGTATTCAGCAATTTTTTACAATGTAGAATGATGTATTTTGATCACTCAAAATCAAATCATTTTTGCAATTCAATGGTTGGAACATTAAAATAATGTTTCTAGAAGTATAGAGAAAAACCATCTCTTTGTTACAATATAGCCTTAAGAAAATCTTAAAAGAATGTTCTTTAAAATCATGTTCTTTAGATTTTGCAGACCAACCCTAACACTCTCCATCACAGGTTTATTAGAGTTTAAAGGGGGATATTTATGGCTTGATCTTGGAATGTACAACTACTCAAATTGTCCTGCAGCTACCACAGTGCCATTTCTACAGAGACACATAGATGCTCATGGCATGTAGGAAATGCTCTGGGTTGAAAGTTGTTATAAATTCATGCCCCAGTGCACAGCCAGAATATGGAAACAACTGTCCCTTTAGGGTAGCCCACAAAGAATTACATCAGTTTTTTTTTATGGTTAATAACAATAGTGGTTAACTGAGATGGTACTTTTGTACATAATTGCAGATAGTGAAAATATATTTTATAAGGAAGAGCCCCTGAACTTTGATGGTGGCATCATTATTTTCTGCAGTGTTTTGTATTTGGAAGGCAGGGCTGCTGGAATGTTGATGCCAGTCACACAATTTACTGGCTGTGATTTATATGCACATAATTCTTTCTTCTTTATTTCACAGAAACAGTCAAAATTCAAAACTGGAATGTGTGGGACCACTTGAATTAGCTTTTAGTTTCCTAATCATTCTCTTAGTCATAATTCAGAAAGAAATCATACAAATATGAAGGGATTTGTTTGGTTCCGATGCAGAGTTGGGCTAGTAGTACCATGAAAAATTAAGAAATGCTGAGACCGTCTTTCTACATTGAATTTCACGGGAACTGTAGATACTTCATAGTGACACAGGCTTTGATTTGGAATTGCATTACATAAAGCAGAAGGGAAAAAGTGAGTCTTTCCCACAGCTACAGCTGCTGTAATTCTATGATGGAAAGTTGTAGAAGTAGAGAAAAAGACTGCCAAAAGCCCAGGTGCTAAAGCCCTCTTTAATTCGTGCCTTAACATATTCTGCCAAGACTCTCCTGGAAAGCAACAAAAGCTCGCTATGGTGACCCCAAATGAGATGCAGGATAAAAAAACTGCTTAAAACTAGCAGTAAGAAAACATGAGGAAATCTCAAATGGGTTGTTACTCTTACAGCGTTGCAAGATCTTTAATATTCACTGAAAGTTGCTGTCTCCAGCTGTCATTCAGGACTCTTATTTCCATTCAGGAGATAAGGATGAAAATCGAGCAGTTTCAAAAATAGAAATGTTGTTCTGTGTTAAGGAGATGTGTGAGTGACAATGCACTCAAAAGGTCAGCCAAAATGGTGGTCTAGGTCCTGAAAATGAATGAGCCACAAATCTCTCTGAAGTTCATACTCTTCTAATTGTTCCAAATTACATCTTCAAAGCTGGGGCGCTTATACACCTAACTTCAAGCCTACTTGCTTGAAAAACTTTTGTTTTCCAGAAGTTCAGCTGACTAAGTTTGGCCATTGATATGTTGCTACAGTCATGGTTTTGTCTTTGTGTACAGCATCTGTGTGTTTTTTTTCCACTCATTTGCTATAATTGTTGCAAAGTCTCTCTGCTCTGGAACATCCAAGACTTCCCTGGCAGTAGTTTAACAGATTTCAAAATTTCATGGCATTTTGCACTGAAGCTGCTACCAATTACCAGGAGAAAAAAGAAAGTTTACTGTTTGAGGACTAAGCTGGGATGATGATAATAATCAGATTTATAGTTTCTGAAAACTTTTATGTGAACAAGGAGATAAACAGATAATTAGTGCTAACTTCATATATCAAAGGGTAGAGTCCCATATTATATGATGCTGAAGAGTTGACATCTAAAACTACCTCCACCTGAAGGATGATATGTCAATAACTGATAGTTGGTAGCACCCAGGGAGACACTTCAATACCTGAAATCACATCCTTTCCAAGACAATGTTGAATGCTGGGATAAAAGATGAAGCCTTCTGGCTACACATAGCTAAGAACAGCCTTGGTACCTGATTGTGGCAGGAAATGTGAAGGACAGTGTCCCCACTGAAATGTGCCTACTCTGGAAGCCCACTGTGAGTGTATGGGACAGTGATCTGTAGTACAAAAATGCCTACTTGCCTTACTTAGACTGTGCCTCTTCCTTCCCCTGCACAGAAAAGCAATAGGTGTTTCTAGCTATTTTGCTAAAAATGACAGCAGAAGACATATTTGATTATTGTATTTAGCAATATACATTTCCAGTTATACACTGTGTGCTGGAGCCTTGCATATGCTGTGAGTAGGGCTTATGTTGGTTTGTTATTCCACTCATTTTCTGTTGGCACATATCAATTCAAAAGTACAAGTTCACAAATTTTTCTGTCTTTGTGTGGATCCAAATCAAATGCTCTCAGTGTAAAACTGGCCTTTGTGTTTGCATGGGAAAGCGTACAAAACTAAGCTGGCCTATCAGCATTAGAAGTAATGTCCTTGTAGTTTCTACAGAGCTTATTTTCACCCCGATATTCTTTGGGGTATTGTATGTATTGGCTTATAAGAAAGATGTATCTGCACATTACTGTTTTACTAAATGAACTTGAGCAAACCCATGAGATCCTCCACAGTCTCTGTTTCTTTTCTACTGATAGATATTTCCTTTTATTTCATTACTATGATGGGCTACAAAGAGAGAAATTACTTTGCAAATTGTGAATCACTTTATTGATGGAGGCCATGCAAACACTGCTGATAATCTTTATATGCAGCAATATGTGGTACAGGTAATTTACGTTTATTTTAAGTAAAATAATACCTCCAGTAAAGAGGTATATAGACAAGCAAGTTGTAGTACATCAGACTAAATCCCACACCACTTCACCAAGCAAAACTGTCATCCTTTCAGAGGAATGGAAATGTTATCAGTGTAAAGTGATTACATTAATCCTGCTTATGTCAAAGATAAAGCGGAAATGGAACTGTGAGTTGAAATTGCTCTGAAACTTCAGGTGCCTTTGGAACCAAAGTTGTAACCTGAATTATACTATGCAGTCAACCACTGCCTTGAGAACTCATTGAAAGGAAATGCCAGATACATTTCTGACTCTCCCCATGCACACAACATGGGCATTGTACATCTCAGGACGGAACAGGAAACTTGCAAACCTTTTTTGATTTTTTATGTGAAAAAAACTCGTCCAATGCATTTTTTTCCCTTTTTGCATTTTGCTTTTGGAACTCCTTACTATTTACATTGTCATTCTGAGTATGATATTCCAGAAGAATGATATCATTATTTATACTTTGCCCTCAGATATCTGTTTAACATAATTGTGACTTTTTCAGTTTAAGATAAACATTACCATTTGATGAAAGCTCAGTCCTTTACCTCCTCCCTTGGTAGCTGTTTGTTAAGGTCTGCTATGGAGCAGCAGTCAAATTAAGAAAGTGGTGTTATTTCAACAAAGCCAGAGACCTTCTTTTGCTTGTAAATATTAGTACATCCTGCAAGCACTGGTGAGTGCTGCCAGCCATCCTGTCATTTAAACAGAGTCAAGACTGATGGAGGCCAAGTTTCTGTCAAGATCTGAAACTCAATGCATTAGCTCAGGAGCTCAGTGTAGACATGCATACATTTTTATTTTCACATCTACTCTTTTTATGTCAACAAACTTTATGGGCACTGGTTTCTGTCACGCTCCAAAATAATTAACCCTGAAAGAAACATTTTATTTAATGTTTTAAGAAGTCAGGATTTGGTAACGGAGTAAAAAAAGCCAGATCACGAGCTGACATCATGTAAAACAGCCAAGTGGCAGGACATTTAATAGATGGGTGGCCCAGAAGGCTGCAGAATATATATGTACATAACACCTAAATTAGGGCTATTGTGATGATCCAGATGTGTTACAGACCCATTCTCCCTTCATACAAAACAGTTAGGATGAAATTGTGAACAAATATGGAGTAACAATAAGAACGTGATGGTTTACAAGTGAGTTACTGAGTATATACACTGAGCTGGTAATGTAAACAGTGGCTCATAAATATGCTACCAAGAACTGGCATATTTACTTCACTGTCTGTGATCAGAGTTAAGTATGTTTCTTCTGCTGAATATAGCAGTTAAAAATATATGACATATATTAGAACTAATTCCCTGTTCTTAGGGTTATATTGGTTTCAGGTATGTTCAGATCGTGTAAAACTTTACCTCTTCATACTCTACTCCTCTATCAATTGTCACTGTAAGTCTCACTATTCTCTTAGTCTTCCTCTTCCTTTGCTCTTGACTCTGTACTTCTCACTACATCCCCAAAACTTCTTTTTTTCCCCATCTACTGAACACCTCATTTCATCTTTTTGAACTCAAAGGCCTTTCAAGGTGATTGCTTATCTTATTCATCAGCATTCTTTGCTAAGTGAACATGCCATACCAATGTTTATACTACAATACAAATTTAGCTTGATGGAAAAAAAATGTTCTAGAATGTAGGACCTCTAGGAATAGCCCACAGAAATAGTTGATCATTGTATGGGAACTGCAGAGTCATGGCCTGAACCTCTGATTAGTCACCTGAGGTGAGCAATGTGTCAGCCCTGGAAGCACAGGTGAAAGCAATTCACCTGTGCTGCAGGAAGGGGTGAAGCCAGGCTCCACCTCTCCTAGACCCATTTATGTGCTGTCTACCAGTGGGGAAGGATTCTGGAGATCCACTCCTTTGGAATTTCTGGAGTGAGCCCATGGTACAAGTAAGCATCTTATCTGTTCTTTTTCTGTTCTTGCTTTCCTTAACTCTCTTGTTTATTTCATTATTATACTTTGATTATACCTTTGATTATACAATAGTATATGGGCTTGAAATCTGCTTAAGTACACATTCTTATTTTTTCCTTTACATTTTTAAAACTGAAAAGAAATGTCCTGAATTAAACTGGACTTGTCATTTCCATTCAAGTTACTTTTGAGTCCCCATAGACACAGTTTATGCTGTTTTGTAGAATACTTCCTCACAGTAGGTTTGTGATTTAAAAACAAAAAACCAAAACAAACAAACAAAAAAAAAACCAAACCATTTTGGAATAGATAACACCCTCATCCCAGAAGATGGGTTGAAAAGCTGGCCTAGCTTGCACATCACTTGTCACTGAGTGGACAAAAAAACATCTCCCTAGTGAAGCAGGAAGACATATTTAAAAGCAAAGTACTTCAGCATCACCAGACTTAGACCAACTACTGAAGTTATGAGGTTTGCATTGAAACACTCCTTCTATGTCATGATATATCCCACAATGCTCTGATGACTCCAAGCTACAAGGAAGGCTTGTCCTTATTTGCATGTTTACCATAGACTGGAAAGGTAATCTCTGTGAGAAAATTACACATTTTGGAGGAAATCTGGAAGTTGGGAAACATTTTTGGCACTTGAGACATACTCTTTCCAAGGATGTAAGCAGAAGGCTTCTGCTAATAAAGTAAGGAGTGACTCATAAAAGTCAGGGAGACCTCTCATCAAGCACTAGAACTAAGTACAGGAAGAATTGTTTGAGGGAACAAGGCCTTGATAGCGAAGCCTAATAAAAATAATGCTTTCCCCAGTAGTGGAGAATTCTCCCAGGAACTGTGACTCTCAACTATCCCTTTTATATTGCATAATAAACAGTGTGCTTCTAATTACCTACTAATCAAATCAAGCCTTGCCACACGAAAACAGGACTCAGGGACTTTTAATAATGTCTGCACTGCATGACTGCTCTTAGAATAGCAATTAGGTTGGTTTCTGCTTCCATTGATAAAAGTGACAATAGTAGGCAAGGAAGCTGTTTGCACGTTCTCAAATTCATAAATGAACAGCTATTACTGGGAGGTGACTTCTGCTGAGGCGAGAGGGAAAGACTTTCAGGCCCTTGCTGAAGAGGAGGACTTGCTTTTACTTTCATGCTGTTCTTTGACTTGTCTTATTCAACAAACCCAGCCATGGCGCCTTCCACTTCTATAAAGCTAAAGGAAGTATTCTCTGTAATGGTGTTATCAGTGAGGCAAGAAATCATGCCAGTGCCACTCACTGACTGGCTAGAATAGAGGTCGGGATTTATAAAAAACAAACTAACGCCGAGATATTTCGTAACACAAAGAAATTATAACCTGAAAACATACTTACTGCTGTATTGTACTGTACTGCTTTGGCTATTTTCTTCTGTAGCTCATATTTTATGTGGAAATCAAAATTCTATCTATTTACAAGAAAGGAAAAAAAACCAACACATTTTGTTTTCTCGTCATACATTGCTGATTTTCCTTGATTGTGAAAAAACACCGCAGTTGAATAAGGCCTTCTGTAGCAAATCATTCCTACAATGCAACCTCATCCACTCCTCCTTCCCTCCTTGGAAAAAAATCAGCCACCACTAACCTACTCAGTATTCTTCATTTCACAAATGTTTTCCTGCTTTTCTTCTCTCTTCTCGTTTTCCTATGACAAATATTCCACAGTAGGCAGATTCCTGACCTGCAATACAGAACATTGCTAAAAGAAACATTGCTGTCAGATGCCCACATCAAATCCAATCAGCCATATCCAGCTTCATCTTGACAGTTGCATTTTTTTCCTAATGCATATTTTAGCCTTGCTTGACCATCAACCATATGGCAGGTTTATCCTCTGGGTAAGTTTATTATTAACAGCTTGCAGCTGGAGATACAATAACTACATGTAACTGTGACACTGCACTAATTGATCAAGACATCTCCAAAACAAGATGCGGAAAGTGACTGCAGCAAAGAGCTCCGGATTAATGTTTTGGGAGCATTAAGATAAACAAATACACTCGTTGTGGAGAAACTACCTTAAAAAACAAAAAATGACCAAAAATATTCTTCCCGGGATTTCAGTACGAGGAATTAATTTCAAACAGACTTCTTTTGATGGGAAAAATACATTATTTATGCCAAAGGTAATCCTGCACACCAGAAGCTCAGACAATTAAATCACTGAATCCACTGGGTGCCTTCAGCCCTTACTTTCCCTTCTAATCCTGCTGTCAGAGCAGAGGGTGTCTGAGGTTTAAGAACAGCATGTGTAACACTAATCCATCACTTTGCATTAAGGTCAGAGTGCTAGGTTTTTGATGGGAGGGAGGGAAAACAACCTTATTAGGGTTTAGGTAGAAGTAGACTGACTACTGTTCAGGGCTAACTAGTAAATAAGCTGCAGAATGTGAATTGCTTGCCTTGTATCTGTCTCCTTGTAAATTTATTTCTCAGATGTTTTTGCTGGGCTTGATTAAATGATCTTGAAATGAACAGAACCAAGTGAGTTCAGTGGTTTAGTGTTGCGTCCCTGTAAGCTGAAGCTGTCAAATTTTTAAAGGTGCTGTCAAGCATAAAGCACTCATCAAGCAACCCGCAGGCTCCAAGGTTTGAAAGAAAAAGCTCTCCAAATACCTAATCTAATGAAGAGGTTTGTTAAGGCTGCAGAAATGAAAAGTGCGTGTGAGGAAGGAAATAAGATGACTCCATGCAAAGTCTCAGATAAGTATCACTGGGTTTGGACTGGAGCCAAAATTAGAAGTGCTCTGTTGGCATGTGAAGACTGCAAAATATACGCTGCGAATCTTGTGTCAGCAGACTGGACAAAGCAGGAGCAAAAGAGTCATCTGGTGTTCTCCTGGTTTAATGCTCAGAGTGAGGTGATCTATAAGTACAGCATGGTGAATCTTTTGTGAAGTTCACAGTTCATAGAATCATAGAATGTCTCAAGTTGGAAGAAACCCATAAGGATCATTGAGTCCAACTCCTGGCTCTACACAGGACCACCAAAAAAATCAGATCTTACAAGACAAGGAGAGGCCTGCAGAGTCTGGATGTGGTAATCCTTCCCTAAATGAAATTTCCATAAGGGAAATCTCAGTTTGGAAAGGCCACCACTGATCTTAACAGCAAGGTAAAGCATAGGAATGCCTGCATTTGAGAATTTTCTAATATAACTTATGTTTTTCTAAAATATAAATTCAAAGCCTGTACAGGCATCTTCCAAAGGAAGATGATGTATGGACATACCCAGATTGCACTCTATGTAATAGATATTGTGCTACTTAGAAGAAACCAAATAGGTCAATCTTATTTACTTATAATAGCAGCTATTATTTTTCCCTAACAGAAAAACAGGCTGATCTAAGGCACACCAAGAGCTGTGGGTCTGTGCTGATTCTGATCTATGCATGCTTTGTACCCCTGTCTGCCTCACCTGGGTCTTGTGTGCATTCAGCATCAGTAAAGAACTGAATCCAGTGACATCTGGGATTTTGTATGGAGTCATTTTGTTAACATCCTTGCACATGGTTTTTTTCTCTTCATACACTTTCACTGTGTCAACACTAGTTCAGCTGCTGAAAAAACTTTCATAGTTTAAAACTACAGAAAGTATTGGATAGTGGAAGATTGATAATATCAACCAGCAGTCTTGGTGCAGAATATGGCAAGGAAAGCTCTAATCTACAGTACAGTAACAAGCATTTTATTATTATTTGATTTTATTGCATTATTGTCACATTGGAAATGTATATTACTCAGGTTGTGTCACCACCTACTAAAATACATGATTGAATTTGTTCTGTCTGATGGAAGGTTTGTAATGTAAAACTTAATCATAGGAGGGATTTTTGTAGGGCAAAAGTTTAAATGCACTATGCTACTTAGAAGAGCTTCTGAAATGCATGTGTAACATTGAGGCCTGACTTAGCTCTCTTACAATTTAAGGGATGCAATTACTTCAACCAAAAGAGTGGTGGGGTATATATAGGGCTGTTGGGGCTCTGTCAAGACTTAGCGAAGTGCAGGAATAATTCTGCAAAAAAGGAAGTCTCATCAGCATACACAGGTGTGTAACAGGAGAAGAGATTCTGAGATGAGGTTTTTAAAAAGAAAATAAAAAATGGAGGAAAGGGAGAAAGGGAGATACTGTCTCAGAAGGAAAGGATCCCAATGCACTGTTGGTTTTGATCAATGAGTAAAACATCAATACTGTTGGCTAGGACAGGCAGAGTTACTGACATATGTAGACTAAATGTCTGTATATCTTTTCCTGCATCTGACAGTTGGAATCAATGGCAGCTGAATATCTACCGAGGAAGATCCAGAGCCTGCCCACAGGCACCTGCTGCATGAACCATGTCCAGTGTCTGACTCTGCTGCCTCAGTAACCTCATTGCCAAAGCATAACTAGATAGACATACCAATTTCTCCCGTATTTTTTATTTTACTTACAATGGTCGCTGATATAGGCAGCACTTTCATGCTGATGCCTTTTCTTTCTTGATATAAAAGAACAGAGCTTTCATCTGAAGTCTTCTTTCTTTCTGTTTTGGGATAATGAGAAGTGATTTACTGCATCAATCATCTGCAACCCTCTGACAGAAATGCACTCACATCTCTATCGCTGCCAAGGTCAGTGGTGTATTTGTCACAACTCAGCTTTGAAAGCCTTTGGATCCAGATGCTTCAGGGAAGACATTGTTTCTGCAAAGTATCCATGGGCTTGTGAGAAGAGTTTGATAGGAAAATAAAGTAGCACATGGCTCCCAGTATTTGGCTGGAAGTGAAGTGTGCTGCCAGATGAAACCCTGGAGACAGCCAGCCTCCTAGGATATATTCTACTTTTTCTTCCATTTCCCATTTTCTCTGTGAAGACTGTGGCTCCTGCGGTCAGGTTTTTGTCAGCAGAACTGCAGTAGCATCTTCTGGAGCGTAACCGTAGCATCTGTAATGCTGTGAAATGTCCTTCTAGGAAGCCGTACTGACATGGAAATCACTGTATACTCCTTTAGAGAAAAATACTCTGGCATTTAGAGGAGGATGAGTAGAATATGTAAACTGATATGGAATGGTCTGTAGTATGACATTATTAAATTTTATTAGATAGCTTTGAAAATGCAGTAGGTTTCTCTGAATTTTCTATAAAGATTGGAAGGTTTAGCACAAGTGAATATCTTGAGAGATTACTCAGAGACCTCTGATTTTTCAGATTATATCCAACAAATCAAGTTCTAGAAGCCTGTGTGGTTTTCATTGCTCAGGACAAATTGCACCTTATGCAAGGTACTGCTGTACTTACAATGTAAGTACAGCAAATTGAGACTTTGCCAATATGGTTAGCCAGCACTGAGCTATCAAACAATGGCTTCCTTAGTAATCTGGGTATTCGTTGATAGCTTTCTCTGAGGATTTCTGCAGAGAGATAGCCGATAGTTGTCTGAGCTGCACAAAAACACCAGGTATCTACACAACTGCAGGCAGTGTGTTATCTGACAAACATAACTTCTTAGGTCCTGGTTCCCTCTTCCCCGGCACACAGTGAGGTCTAAAAAGTATATAAAACATAAGCCACACACACATAAAAAAAGAACACAAATTTATTTTCTTCCTTCATACATGGAATTACTATTTTCCACATTTTTCTCAAGAAAAAGTCTCACTAACTAGGTGTGAAAGGATTTTGTTTTAAAATAAACCCTCAAAATATAGCTAAGGAATCTTAATAAAAAGATTTGTCAGCTTCTTTCCACTAAGAACAGCTTTTACTGGCTTCTAAACACTAGAGCTGACTTTTAGGACTTTAGGAAATTGTGCATAAACAGTCTGGCATGATGCTGTGCATCACAAAGAAGAGAGAACTTCTCTGGTTCACTGCACAAATCACAGAAAGCAATTGCAGCCCCTCTATTGCTAGGACATTATGAACATCCAAAAGATTTGCAGATGCATTTCCATTTACGCATCCATATGCCTGCATGCAGCAGGTAGACAGTGAAGGAATTAATCCTGCCTAGATGAGCAGTTTGTGTTTGGCTACACTTGAAATGCCATTTAGAATGTTGGACTGGTGCCAGGAGTTATGTATAAGTGCTTTCAAGCCCATCACAGAGAAAATAGCAACCAAAATAACCTGTGCTCATTACTGAGAAGTGGCCATGAGGCAACATCCCGTCTGCTTGTGGTTAAATCTGCCACTGCTGTTATTACTACTATTATTTTTCAGAAAGGATAAGCATGTCTAAAACTTGGGTGTCACAAAGTCAAGACACACGAGGGCCAGCTATGCAGCAACCCAACAATCCTTGGAGCCAAAAAAAACATGTAAACCATCTCCAAGTTTTTAGAGGCTCAAGTTTTTTTTTTTTTCCTCTTTTTTTTTTAAAGTAAAATTTATCAATTTATCAAGTAAAGGAAATATCCTTCTAATTATTTGATTTACATTGAGGCATTCAACTTTTCCATTATATGGGGCCTTGGGTTTTCCCTAAAACAAAAGTTTTAAAAAATTGAGGAGTTGAAGGAAAAATGACTTTGTGTACAGCCCATTAACTTCTGTGTGCTGAGCACACACCCGCTCCTGCAGTGCAAACAGAAGAACTTTTATGCCGCATCGAAGCGGACCAGCCAAGGACCTGCAGGAACAGTGAGCCTTTCTACCACTTGTGTGACTTAATGTAAAATTGCCTTTAAAAACAAATACTCTTCTCCCCTCCCTTTTCCTCCCCAGGATTTGAACCATCCTGCCCCTTCCACATTTCAGCACCGTGCTGTTCTGCATCCCACCTCCCACCAGCAGCACACCCCTGCCATACAACTACTAATGAAAATCCCAGACTCCTTCCTCAGTGGTTATCAGATTCATATTTCTTGGGATTAGGCTATTATTCTAAACTTAAAATTCAGCGTCAAGCTTTGCTTCTGGGTTATTTGCTGGCAGTTTTATAGCTTGACCAAACTTCGTGTTGGATAGTGTTTTGGTTGGCTGCCATATTTATCCTGGCTGTTAATCAGGATTTTTGCTGTTTTGGAGTAGGGGCAAGGTAGAGGGAGTGGTTATGGTTTCACTCTGTTGACAGAAGTGGCCATGCTCACTGTCAGGAGCAAGTGTCTGTACTTTGTAACTACAAATTCCTTAATGACGTGTTACATTTCAAAGCCAGGTTGGACTTCGGGGGAAATCTAAACTGATAAACAATAACAGCTGCCCCCCGCCCAAGCCCTGAGCCTTCCACAGGCTATTTTTAATGATAATGTTATTTATGCCAAAATAAAGGGTTTTTCTCTGCTTTTAGTAATAATCACACAGAAAAAAAATATTTTCATTTATTTCCCATGTGTGTGTGGGGTTGCTGAATGGATTTCTGACTGGTTGTAGGTTGTAGCAAATTGCACTGATTTGAAGAGGAGCCCTCCTACTGAACATAAACATGTATTTTTTTAGCAGAGAGTGGGGAAAGCCTTTCCTAAATTTCCTGTTCTGCAGTAGCCTTTCCCATGGCTTCAGTGAAGTACCACCACACACCTTCTCTTCTCCAGGTATTAACTGCATGAAGACACATTGCCTCTTTCTGCTAGCCCCCAAGAAGGCCACCCTGATTCTATCCTGCAATGATAGATATGCTCTGATATCTCCTGAGGTTTCTCAGCAAGGATCTCCTCCACCCAACATGGCAGTGGCAGTCCACCAGGGACTGCCACTGCCATAAGATAAAGCAGAGATGACAAAGAGGCCAAATATACAGCAACCTATCACCAGGGTGTCCACGGTGCTTGCCCTGGTGCATAGAGTTGAAGGCATCAGGGGACGGTATGCACGGGGTTTTTGTCTGTCTCACTGCTCTCTCATAGGGCTGTTGTGTCCATCTCCCACTGCTCACTCAGGGCTCCATGGCAGCACAGGCACGAGAGGACTTTGCCCTCCTGAGGGTCAAAAAGGAGCTGGGAGGAGGCAAGGAAGCACTGGGATGGAGGTCCCAAGGTGGGAAAAACCCCCTGAGCCGTGCCTGTCCCTACAGTCAGGGAGGAGGACACCAACTATGGCACGAGACCATGGTGAGGAGGGATACTTTGGGAGGAATATCTCCAAGGAAGTCCAGAAGATTTTGCCACGCTGTGGAGCAAGGCTGTTATTTCACTCCTGCCCTCATTTTCAGTTTGCTCTTGTGTCAGATGGTGAAACACAGACTCCTGCCTGGCCTTCTCATTTGTAAGAGCCCAATAACTGGCACACACCCTGCTTCCCCCTCCCCAGTCTGCATCCCAGCAATATCCCCCTTTTACAGATTAATTTAGTGCCTGTGAATCAACCCTACGCCTGACCTGAGCTGACCACCCACTCTGAAGGTGTTTATGTATTCAACTCTAGGCATCTCAGTAATGGCTCTCTGGCAGGCTGTGCCTTGCTTCAGGGGGGCTGTTCCCCACAAAGGACTGAGCAAATGATTGGCCACCATTTCAGTGGTGTCCATCTTCATTTTAATGAATTAATCGCAAGTGGCTGAGCCTCCATCTGTTCAAGCAAAATAATGACAGAAGTCCAAGGTATAAACTCCCTTCCTTCTCTTTTTTTCCAGAATTATTCATATATATGGTTCAGTGTTTCAGGACAGGAAACTTATCTCCTGCTTAATATTTATTTTTTGGTTTCATACGAATTCATGAACAGACTGGAAAGACTTACTGACCCAGGCTGATATGTATTTTTCATTTGTGTTTTCTGTAGCAATTACCAAAGACAATCAAATATTGATTGAAGAAAAAAAAATGAAAGGTACAATTTCATAGATATGTGCAGAAAAATGTTTATATGAAGTCTGTGAAACATTGGTTATATCATACTGAAAATAGTATCTTTTGGACGGCTTGCAAATTCCAGGGCTTCATCCCTTTACTGAAACAAACAATCCCAGGTTACAGTAGTGTATTCCAAGGGATATTTTTCTTCTGTGTTTGCTTGTCTGTGGCAGAATTAAACATCTTGTTTATGCTCTGTTACACATGAAGCCAATGGCTCTATCAGGAACCAGCTCCTCAGTACGGAATTGCTTTCTCTTAACCAGCATTTAGAAACAGAGGGATATCTAGCAGCACAACCTTATCCTCCTGAACTCATCCTGCTGGCTTTATGGGGAGCTTTGTCTTTGATGCTTTGAGACTGAATAGGGTCTTTCACTCTGGAGCACCAAAGACTGATGTGAGATCAGGCAGTGAGATAACAAGCCAAACCCCATTGTCATCTTCCCCCCACTCCCAATAGCTGTGTACCTCCAAGAATTATCAGGCTGCTGATAACACATACTTTCTGACTCCCAATAAAACCCCGACTCTCTACTTTATTTTAATTATTCTTGATCCCTTAAATGTAAAATCCCTTTTCCAAATGTTCACTTAAGTGGCTACTATTAAGTCTTTATCAGTTCCGAGCATTTCAGCCTCTTTCTACGCAGAAATTTCTCGATCTGACAGAATAAGAAATGCATTTACATGGCCTAAGCTCTTAAATTGTCCCTTTCAATTAATGCTCCATCATGGAGCAATCTGGAAACCATTACTCAGTAACTCTTCATTATAATTGCTTGCAGCTGAATATCCAGGCCTTGGTAATATAAGAATAAAAGAAAACTCAGTTAGTAACAAGTGCAATTGATTCCATTCAGAATTCCCCTGGTGCTTTGCCATGTTTGGCCTGCATGAGAGGAAGCAAGAGGATTTTTTTTCTCTCTCTTTTTTTTTTTGCTTCAAGGCCAGGAAATGAATTGGCAGACATAAGATGGTCTGTGTGCTGCTTGCCTTCATTTTTCAGCTGGTCCTTGTTAAAAATGAGACGATGGGGCTCCTACATTTTTTTGTTTTAAAGTAGAGAGCTTTTCTAGTAACAGATAAAACTACAATACCTCAATTTGCTGCATGCTAACAGCAACCAGAAACCCTCACCTCCTGTGCTTTTCGTAATCAGACCTGAAACTTTCTTCAGTTAATTCCAGGATTCCTGTCTGGAGGACTATTTTCCTCCTTGATCCCAGCTTTATGAACACTCAAGCAGCTCTGACAGTCAGCCTCTCCCTTCGTCCCAAGCCACCCGCCAGCACCCATACAGAAACACCAGTGTCAGTGTGCCTACAGGCACACTGGCCTTGTCCACCCCACAGAAGTGAATCCAGGGGCCATAAATCAGGAGCCATGGACATTTCACCCTAGGCAGCACTGATGTTGGAGAAATCAAGTAGTTCTCTTCAGACACCATCCCGCCTTTCAGAGATGAGGCTCTGAGGTTCCACTTTGAGCTGGATCCTTCTGAGCAGCTGACCAGCGTGCTCCTGGCTCCTGCAAGCATGCAGGCATTGGCTCCCCTAGCCTCAGCCTAGCCACAGCAAATGCCAGGTACCATGAAGATAGAGTTTATTTCTAACTATGCGAAACAGTGGAGAAGGTTAGCAACAATTTTCCACCCTTCAGGCACTACTGAAGAGGCTTCACAGCTACATAGCATGGTGCGTTATAAAGTTCAGCCCTGGTGCAATTAGCATCCAACAGTGATGACCGTTTTCACAGAATCATAGAATCATTAAGGTTGGACAAGTCCAATAAGACCATCTAGTCCAACTTTTGACTCATGCTCACCCTGCCCACTAACCATGTCCCTCAGTGCCACATCTACACTTCTCTTGAACGTTTTCAGAGTCAGTGACTCCACCTCCCTGATCAGCCTGTTTCAATGCATCACCACTGTCAGGGAAGAAATTTTTCCTAATATCCAAACAGAATCTCCCCTGGTGCAACTTGAGGCCATTACATCTTGTCCTATGAATAGTTACCTGGGAGAAGAGGTCAATCCCTGCTTTGCTATAGTCTCCTTTCAGGTCACTGTAGAGAGCAATAAGGTCTCCCCTGAGCCTCCTCTTCTCCACACTTAACAGCCCCGGTCCCTTCAGCTGCTCCTCTTAAGACTCCCGTCCTTTGTTACCAGCTTTGTCACCCCTCTTTGGACACGCGCTGGGACCTCAATGTCTTCCTTGTAGTGAGAGGCCTAAAACTGAACACAGTATTCAAGGTATGGCCAAGTCCATTCCACCTCCTGCTGCAGGTAGATTTCCAGATTCATCCCCATGCCTGAACTTTGGTGTTTGCAGCTACCACAGTGGTCTCATGTTGCTGCAAAGCAGCAAACACCTGACATTAGCAAGGTGTTAGGCTGCTTCAGATCTGTATCTAGGAGGTATGGATTTCCCAAGAAGGGGACAGGCTCCCCATTGGATGATGATAGCATGCCTGGAACAAATGCTACCATGCCCAATAACCAGCTGGGTTGATGGGTGTGAGATTTAGAGAGGTATCATCACCCGTACACCCTCTCAGACAGAAAAGCTCACAACACTGCATGGCCAATGCTGCAGTACCTCCCAGCAGCAAACTGTGAACAGTTGGCTGTCATCATTGCCTTGGTAGCAGTCAAAATTGCTCTTTAGATGGGAGCAACATCCACAGGTAGTCAGATGATCCCCATCCAACTCCTCAAATAGCCACAGAATAGATGTGTTTAGCTACTGATTCTCACCTCTGGTAACACAGTTGGAAAATATCACTTCAACAGTTTTGCATTAATTAAAAGTATCATCTAAACAATAATTTCACCTTTTCTCTTTAAATTGCTTGTGGAGAACCTAAGGGTTTTTTGTTTTTTTTTTTCCACAGCAGGGAATCTGACATTTCTTTCTGGAAAGGTGCTTTTGCTAGGAAGTTGGCAAAATTTCTCTATAAAAATAAAGATTTTCTTCCTTTTATTTTTTGAACAGATGCATGGAAAGTAATGATTATTACTGAGAGGTAAAAGTATTACTTTTTTCCATAATGGACTTCTCTGTTGCTGCATGCCTAATTGTAGATCAGTATTATGACTACACACAGGGATTTCTGGACACTTCTTCAAATGTGCTGACAGTTAGATAGATGGGTTAATATGAGAATGGACTTCCCTGGAAATCCTTTGGACTCTGCAAGGCACAAAGCTCACCTCAGAAGCTTCCTTTCTGCTCAGCAGGAGCTAAAGCTAATTGCTCTGTACAGCAATTAAAATATATTGCACTTCTCAGGACTTCCTTGAGATGGAGTATGTAGGCCTATACCTGGAAAAAAGCCTGGCATCTGGAGAGGTTCTATACCATGGAACAGAATGTGCCACGGCATACAGAATGTTCTCCATCTCTTTCCACGTCTTTCAGGGATGTGGCTGTGATCAGTCTTACTGTATTTTCAGCATCCATTACAACAACAATATGTGAAATATTCCAAAGCAAGCCCAAATATCTCTTTTTCCATTTTTTCAAGATGAGGCTATAAGGTAAACAGCCTGACATGTAAGAGTTAGCGGGTAACTTAACACAGAGGAACTGATTTGTTCCTGGGGGAATGTTTTCCAAGCTAAAACTCTGATGCTCAAAGCAGCACAAACCTTAGAGGTGCATGTAGGTAAGCATGATATGAATTCCCTTCTCATACACACAAGCTCAGAAAGGTCTCATTTCCTTTGAGAATGTCACTGGAAAACACTAAGGGCTATGCATCAGAGCAAAATTTGTTAAGATTTAATTTACAAAGTTTGTAAATTAAATGTAAATTAAATCCATGTCATCCTCTGCATTATAAAAGAGGTAGCCTGATATTTCGTTCTTGTTTCCATAAAAGCCATGCAAGATAAGATTGCTTTAGAAATAGTGTCCATAAACAAAAGCAATTTTAGGATTAAGCCAAAATATCAAATCCCTTCCAAGACATCAGTGGCTGATATTTGGTAGTTTCATGTATCAATCTGAATCATGCTGGAATGAAATGTTCTCCCTGAGAGCCAGAAAGTTTGTTATCTGTTTCAAGTGTAGTTTGCAAGGGTCTGCCCTAGATCTGCCTGTTTGACCAAATCTCCATCTTGTGATTACTCTGCTTCCAGGGATGAATGAGGTATTGTCTACCACCACCATTAGCTCTACAAAAAGGCCTGAGTCTCCTGAGAGTGAAGAACAATGCAGTATTTCCCACGCAAAATCCCTTGCTGCAGGCCACTGCTGTGGAGGGTCCCTCTGACTGCTCATGCACATGCTGGTGCTGTCTCTGGTCATGAAATGCCATGTTATCTATCCTCTTCTAGCTTCTCCATTATTTCATCCCATGCAACTGTTGCATGTGCAGCTTTCCCATACTACACACTGTCTTCACAATTGGTTGGACAATCTCAGCCCGTATTCTTGGTTGTCCTTTTTATTTTTTTTGGTATTGCACTTCACTCTTTAGGTTAGCTGTCACCGCCTTAGAGGGTTAAAAAAAAAAAATAATGAAATACATACAGCTGGAGGCAAGTTACATTCTTAAGTATCATAGTCCACGAGAAAAAAAAATCTTTGAGGGTTTTCTTTTATTTTTAATACCACTATCCATGTTGCGTTCTCACTGCCTCCTAGGTCTTCAATTTTTTGACTAAGCATAGATGTCTTCAAGGAAATTCAAAGTCCCATTGAATCACATCAGCTGAACATTGGCTAGAATATCAAAATCCTCCAAATTTTTCATAGGTCTTTTGTAAGATTGGTAGAATTACCAAAATGGCATTACTTCAAACTATTGGCAGAATCACATCATTACTTTGAAAACTTTGAAGGAGATCAGTCCTTCTGGGCATTATAAGGAATGCTATTTTTCAGTTATTTTCCTCAACACTTCACAGTCTGGATATCCATGAAAGCAAATTCCCAAAAGCTTCCAAACAGAAGAGTTAAAGTCTGTGGAAGGATAAAAACTCTTGTCTATTTTATTTAATATTATTATTATTTTTTTAAGTAAACAACTCTTTTTCCATTAGATTGAAAAAAAATCCAGCACATCTTAGGTTCTTACTAAATATGAAATATCTTTAAAGTTCAACTCATCCATTAGTTTGATTAACTATCCGAAAGTTCAAATTTGTATGCTACTCTGAAGTAATCTGACTCAGATCTTTTGAGACTACAAAACTGGATTAGATGCCACCAACAGGTCAGTACACTTGTACATGTACAGATATGTCCATATGACTGTTAGGTGAGAAACAATAAAAATACATTTCCTCATGTTTTCTGTGCAGCACTACTGACCCTGATCAGAGGTATTAAGTACATAAATGCCCTTTATTAGTCTGGCTACCTTGATTGAGACCACATCTCTCCCAGTGACAAGCCCCAGCGTGAGTAGCAACACTGTGGAAGAGCTCTATTTGCTCACATCATAGAGACTTGAACTTTCTGATGACTGCTTACCCTGCTCCTCTCTTGCACTGAGAGTTTGGACGCTGCTAGTTGGTTACACAAGAGTGATGAATGATTTGTTCTGAAGTTACACAGAATCACAGAATCGTATGGGTTGAAGGAGACCTCCAGAGATCATCAAGTCCAACTCCCCTGCAAAGCAAGTTCCCTACACCAGGTCGCACAAGTAAACTTTCCAAGCTGCTTGGAAAGCTTCAGTACACGCTCTGAGCAGAAGCTAAGATATATCCTTTCTGCCCTTGGTGGTAGGGACTTAAGATATGAGAGTTTATGGCTTAAAACATGTCTCTGCTTGTTTTGTGTAAGTTATCTTAAAAAGTTACACAGCTGTAATGGATGTGATTATGAGAGATACTGTAGCTCAGCATGTACTCTTCTAGGTTCTTAACAGGGTGAGTAGTGCACTCCTGTATTCAGCATTGAGAGCTTTACCCAGTTACCTGCACATTTATTGCCTCTAAATGGACTACATCCCACTTTCTGCCCAGTTCTACAAATGTTACTGAAATCCCTTTGTGAAGCTAAGTCCTCCCTTCCAAATTGTATTTAGTGTTACTAAAAAAATCTGAAAATATTTTTTTGAGTGCAAAAGAGTTTTTCTGATTAGTTTCATGACAGATCTAAAAGAAACAAATCCTCTCTCTCCAGTTAAGTTACCAAATTAAAAAAAAAAAAAAAAATCAATGATTTGCACAGCTCTTGAGAAAAACATGCTCTTTGCAGCAACTCATGATGATTTTCATGACAATACTGTACATTAATATGCTTTATGGGTACAGTCTCACAGTGCAATGTAGGACACTTTTACAATGATCCCCAACTACATCCCATGCATCTGTAGCGAACAATGAATCTAATGCTGCACTGGTAAAAGATTTATGATTCAGAGAGCAGAAGATAAACGATTCCAGTCCCTGGATGCTTTAAAAGCAAGTTCTTCTAGCTCATATGGTTAAAATTGATCTTTCCATTGTCTCTTGCATGAAATGACCAAAACTAATGATGTTAGGTAATCAATATGAAAAGCCGTGCATAAAGAATTAAACCAAGAAATAATGGATTGCTGTGTCAAAGGCCTCCAGACGATAAGAAATTGGTGCTGACTGGACAAGTCAAAGAGATATCCAGACTCTTGGGTATTTCACTTCAGCCTGTGCTCACATCTAGAACAAAGGTGCCTCTTTTTCTTTCAAAACAAAAAGATGAATTAAATCATGCAAAAAATAGTGCAGTATTATCAGACACATAGCCATTCCTATAATCTGCAGCCTTCCAGAGCTACCAGTGTTCAGATAACACAGAATCACAGAGTTACAAGGGTTGGAAGGGACCTCTAGTGATCACTGAATCCAACCTCCCTGCTAAAACAGGTTTCCTACAGTAGGCTGTGCAGGTGGGTATCCAGATATGCCTTGAATATCTTCAAAGAAGGAGACTTCTCAACCTCTCTGAGCATCCTGTTCCATAACTTTGTCATCCTCATTGTAAAGAAGTTCTGCATATTTGTGTAGAACTTCCTGTGTTCCAGTTTTTGACCTCTGCTCCTTGTCTTATCACTACACACTGCTCTCCTGCCATCTACTCCACTTGTGATGACAGGCTACCAGATTGGTCAAGATTTCCACTTAGTGAATCCATGTTGACTACTACTGATAGGCTTCTTATCTTCCAAGTGCTTGAAGATGGTATCCAGAACAAGTTGTTCCATCACCTTTCCAGGGTCAGAGGTGAGGCTAACTGGCCTGCAGTTTCCCTAATCATCTTTTTTGCTCTTTTTGAAGACTGGAGTGGCATTGACTATCCCCCAGTCCTCAGGTACCTCTCCTGTTCTCCAAGACCTTTCAAAGATGATAGAGAGCAGTTCAGCAGTCACCTCTGCCAGCTCCCTCAGGATACATGGTTGCATCCTGTAGCAGCCCACTGATTTGTGCACACTGATTTTGTCTAGGTGGTCTCTGAACATATCTTACTTGACCAAAGGGAAGTCTTCCATTCCCCAAACTCTTTCTCTTACCTCCAAGGTTTGGGATTCCCAAGGAGCAGACCTTGTAGTCAAGACGGAAGCAAAGAAGGCATTCAGTATCTCCAACTTCTCAGCATCTCCTGTTATCAGGTCACCCTCCTCATTTAGTAGCAGATCCATATTTTCCCTAGTTTTACTGATGAAATACTTAAAAAAACCTTTCTTGTTATTCTTAACTTCCTTTGCCAGTCTAAATTCCAAGTGGACCTTAGCTTTCCTCATTGCATCCTTACAGAGGGAGGACTTGAAGGCCAAGGAAGAGAATAAAACAGAGCTAGATTAAAAATTTTCTGCATACTGTCTGCAGTCCTGGAGTCTTCTCAGTGCCTTAATCTCCCCAGGATTCATTCTTTTGTTTTGTAGAGTCTCATTGGAAATGAATACAATGTGCTCTCAAATAACTCTGAGTAGAAAGATCCATGAAATCTACTTTCCAGTGGCTTTGTAGTCTATGTTTGGAATCTTTGCTATCCAATGAACAGTGAGGCTTATCTCATGGTCAGGAAACTAATAGCAGCTCTTTCGTTGTTCCAGCTCTCTCCGTGTGTGTTTACTGATATCTGGTACCACTGAATTTGTGTGGCTGATTTCACTTGGCAGCCATTCTGACAGCATGGGCACCACTGGGATCCATCTCCTGACAGAGCATCTAATAAAATTTGTGGAATTTCATGTATTTGAGGCTCCTACTGCGCTGTCAAATTTGGTTAAAATCAGTGACTAAGTCTGTGGAGGGAGAGTGATGGGAAGAAACTAAAACACAGAAAACTGGTATTGTGCATCATTGCACTGGTGTAATTTTATTAGCAAATTGGAGGACAGTTGCTAAGAAGCAATTATTTCTTAGGGGATTTAAAAGTAGCTGTAGCAGTGGTCCTTGGCTGGGCTTGAAAAGCTCAATGTTTGGAGTCTGCCTTATGCACTGCACACATTTAACCTGTCTGGAATCACATTAGGATAGCTCATAGTCCTGTAGCCCAAGCTCTGTCTGTTCTCCTTCCCATCTAAAATGATGTTGACTACAGAGAAATGGCTTACTCCTGCTCTGAAATGTGCAGAATATTATATTCTTCCTCACATGTTCATTTCTGCTACAAAACTTTTGCTTTTTGCTCTCTCCTTTTTTTCACACATCATTTTACTTCTAGGACTTTTATTTTTCTCTTGCTTCTTTTCTCCTTTCTAATTTCTCACATTCCTTTCAACACTTTTGAGATAGATGGGGATTTTCTGTTGCATCCTTCAAAGCCATCTAATGAGTGTCTGTCTTGAAGCAGAGAGGATTGAAAGATTCCCCACTTCTCATTCTGTCTGGCTGGAAAAGGAAAGAAAGCTGTGATTTAGATTCATTTCTGAGATTTTCTTTGCTTCTTTTGCTATTAGAGTGTAGAAAAATTTTAGTTTCCACTTGAATCTTCCAGTCAGGATTTGTACTGATGCCTCCCATGGGCCTCATTACTCCCTAACATCCAGACATAACAGGTATGCAATTTGTGAGCAGAAGCTTGGAGATGAGATGGCACAGTCTCTTTTCCACCAGGAGTATGCATTTCTGTGGATGACAGCTTGGCTCCAATCATGCTAAAGAATATTCCATTATTTGCCTGAATATCAGATATCCCTATTCACTGCGGGGGAGTTGGGCCAGATGACCTTTAAAGGTCCCTTCCAACTCAAATGATTCTATGATTCTACGATTATTTCCCTGAATAGTTATCCTGAGGAGACAGGCTGAGCCCAGCGCCTGGCTCATGGGATCTGGAGCTTTACATGCCTACGGAAGTCCCACATTTTCCCTGCACTTCAAATATTCACAGCTTGAGCTGAGTTACAGGTTATAGGTTCTCACAGCAGGGATCACTCGAGACTGCTCCAAAAGTTAGAACAACTTTTATAACTCTGCACCTAGAGACCCTGACAATTGCCAGTTCACCACCCAGTACCTACTACTAATTCTAGCTGATGATATGCACGGAAGATCCAGATATGGCTTGAAACCAGAAGTCAGTAAGAAAACATATTGCAAAAGATGAATGTATGTGAGATCTAGTTTACCCCTGGGATGTGCATAAAGAAGTCTACCTCTGGTACTCCCTGCTTCCTCAATGGCTTGTGGGGAGAAGGGGGACCTCAGGATCTCCCCTGGGTAAGGACTTCCTTTCCTTATCTTCCACCTTAATGCTCTTTTCTTCCCTGAATTCCATTACATTGATTTTAGTCCCAGACTTGCTCCATTTAACCCAGTGTTAGAGGTCCAGACCTTAAATATTTATTCGCTTAATGTAGTCAGATGCAGCCAATAGCAATTAAAGGCCTGACCTCTAACACTCTACTGAAGCAACTGGCCAAAGTTAGAGGCTCATCATCATCCAAAAAATCTGAGGTAATCAGACTCCTTTCAGCCCTGGCTTCCCTTCCACCACCCCCTGCCCCAAATACTCTGTAAAATAATACCATGCACTAAATTAGACCTCATTACCTATTGAGTCACCAGATCCAGACCTCCCTTACATAGTAATGAGTACTGATTTATTGTGATCATTATTTGGGCATTACAGGTCACTAAATAACATGCTCTGCCCACACATGTCTTTTGAGCTAATAAATATTCGTATAGGAAATATTTTTGAGTGAACTAGCCTTCAGGTTGGTTCAGTGACTTAAGTCACATTAATTTTCTTAATGTATGTAGCGCTTTGATAGGAAAGCCACTGGGATGGAGGCAGAAAAGGAGGCACAGAGCAATACCTAAACACAGCTTCTCTAAAGATAGAGTTTGTTGGATGAGAACTTGGCAAGTAGTGAAGATTGAGGTCAGTGGGAAGGATAAAAACATCTCTAGAAAATGTATATTTAAAGTCAACCAGTACCCCTAGGGCTTGATCCAAACTTCAGTGAAATAATGGAAAGATTCCCATTGGGCTAAACAGGATTACATTCAGTTTGCAAGTATAGGCGCATCACTTATGCATACACCATCCTCCTTGGCAGTGTAGCTATTGTATAAAACTGCGGCAGATTCAAATTTGGAAGAGGTGAAATGATATTATCTGTTATATTTTCCAGATAAAATCAACACAGGAACCATCCATTTCAGTTAAGATGTAAAGTAAGACCGTAGATATTACTGAAAAACATGGTTTTGTATTTTCAAAAGGGACAATAAAATTAAAACGAAAAAAAAAAAAGATTCATGATTCAGGAAAGATAAAGAAGAAAAGGATTAAAACCTCATTCTGTTAGCTGTCACACAACATGTTTTATTGGCTTACTCCTAGCAAATCTTATAATGCATTTTCATTATTTATAGAAATAATTATAGATTAGTTTGCCATAAAGAAATTGGGCTGGGCTGTTTTAAAAATTACAGAAATTAGATGAAATCAAGCTCTTTGAATTATCCATGAGCATTGGGTTAATATAATCAATACTTCAGCCATTACAGGTTGACGTTACATCTCGAGACAATTTTCTAACTTAATAAGATTAGAAATAATAAACTGGTATTATTTCTTTGCGAATTGGGGCCCCTGACCTAGTAATTTAATGGCTTCATTATTACAGCTGTGGAATGTAGAAAGACCAGCACGCTCCCTATTATCACAACTATGCTTTGTCCAGATTATGTGACTTAAAAAAAAAAAAAAAAAAAAAAAAGGAAAATAGAAAGAAATTTGGTCACAATTTCAAAGGGCTATGACAGAAATTTTTCACTGGATGTCGTATGACATGCTAGGTCATGCCTGTGATTTTATTTGCTGTCCATTATGCTGCAATAGTATAATACGTATACCTTCACATTTTAAAAAGCAATGAAGAAAAAGCCTCCTTTATATATTTTTGGAGATGCAGTACTGAGCAAAGCTTTCAGTGCTTTGTGCTCCAGCCGTTTTTTGGTGGTTGCTGTTGAGACATGTTTAATTTGCAGTAGGAAAGGGAAAATAGTCTTTTAGTCACAAAAATATGGGTCCAGGTTTGGCTTTTCCACAGACCTCCTCACTTCCTGGTGAAGTTTAAGATGAACAACTTGCATGGTGCCAAGGCATCCAGGATTTCACTTGTCTATCAATTTCTGGTCTGGAAAGTGGGAACTCGATAGGGAATTTCCTTTCTCCTGCTATGCGTCTGTTTTGTCAGTTCACGTATCAGCAAGCAGAATGAAGGTTTCCATTTGCTACATGCAGCTCTGAGCAGCACTGATGCCCTGCTGGGGTGGGAATAACAGCTGTGATGAGTCTCACACAGTGAGGCATGGGGCAAATGCATCCAGGGGGTCGTTTCTCTTTCCGCTTTGGAGCTTAGATGAAAACATTGATAATTCAGCATCTGATTGAGAATGTGTGGGACACCCGTGCATGCATACACTGCAAGACACACTTCAGTCCTACCTGCTGGTAGACAGTCCTGCTTTGTCCTACATCTGCAATGCAGAGATGCAGAGCAGCAGCATTTATTTTGCTCCTTACCTTGTCTCTACACCACTTGTAACTCACAGTGTTTTAGAAATACAGAAGGGCTTATTCAGAAGGATGCTAATTCAGTTATCTCTACCTCTAAGAGACTCCCATGTGGTCATTTCCAAATCTCTGGGCTAAGATCATTCATATACACACCTCTGTTATAGCAAATGCTTTCAGTTAGCTTTAAAGGAAACATAATCCAGGATGATAAAACATCAAGGCAAATAGGAGGCTCAGCCATACACTTACCCCTCTGAACCTCTGATTAAGAGATCCCTGCTGTCAGATGCACTTGCATTTCTATGCCTCTGCATCCATCTTTAATTGGCAGACCTGCAAGACCTGGGAACGAGGACAGCTGTGCTTTCAGCGCCATTTAAGAGTGAGAGAGACATCTCTAAATCTTTCTTCAGAAGAAATGCAGAGAGAGTTATGACAACGTTACCTGTCTTTCAGAATTAAGTCTGTAGATTTTTAATAGGGCATTCTGAAGCCGCCTAATTTGGGCTGGATTTTAACCTTAACAACATTAGTCACAGACTGGCATGCACAGAAAGGCAGCATGGATCGGTAGGAGTGGTGATATCAAGTACCTGGTGAGATGCTCCCAGCTGGCAGTGCTCTTGCTCAGCTGTGTAATCACATAATTTGGCTATAAACAGAGTAAAAAGTATTTTTCTGTCACAAGAAAAGTGCTCTTTGATGATGAAAAGGCTTTGGGTTTTTTTTTTCCCTTTTTTTTTCTTTCCTTTTATTAGCCAAAAAATAGTAAGATATACAATGACCGCTCCAAAAGTAATGCCTCCTGTTTTATTATGCTGGCCCCCAGGTTCAGAGGTGGATGTTGGTGGTATAGCATTAGAGGCTACATTTTCCTGACAGTATTCTGTTTCTTTTAGTTGCTGTGCAACAGAGAGCAGCAGAAGGGCAGTCTGACAGAATGATGTCTGACATGGAAGTGCATATGAAGCAAAGGCGTGTCACTGAATTCCTTAATGAGGAATAATTGCACCCATTGACATTCACCAGTGCCTGTTGAATGTTTATGGTGACCAAGCAGTGGGTGTGAGTACACTGAGATGATGGTTGGTGCATCTCAGCAGTGGTGACAGTGGCAGTAGGTCACCTCTGCTAATGCAGATTTTTATGAGTGCAGCATGCAGGCTCTTAGTTACTGCTGGTGAAAGTGCATTGCTAATGGTGATGACTACATTGAAAATAGTGTTTTGTACCTGAGAATTTGTTCTATCAACTAGGATTGTTGTGCTCTTTGTATCTGTTTAGTTTCCACAGAAACAAGTAGGAGGCATTACTTTTGAAACAACCCACATACATATGTATAAATACATTTTTATATATAGATATTTACTTTCAGCATAAAATTAACCCTGAGATAGGAGGTATTTATATGATCTGCAGCACCACTGCTGGCTCTGTGAAAGTACTATTTTTTGTCTCTCACAAACATAGCATTTTTTATGACATAGTATATTTCCAGCCACCCTGGATCCATAACCTGTGCCTGTTTAGAAACGTGGCATTCGAATAAAAGCCGCAGACACTGTGAGCCCACAGCACTGAGGAGTGTTCTACCCACGATGCGTGCTGAAGGCAGCACCTCCAGTGCCCCCACCTTGGGTAACCACCACCAGTCTCTGGTTAATGTCTCTGAAACAGCCTGTTAAGACTGTTACTACAAATTAGAGTCTGGATCATTCTGCAATGAAAATAGGCCTCTTTCATCTTCCAGATGGCTGTCTGATTGGGAACTGGGCAGGATCACATTTCAGTTTGTGACTTAATGATTCAGGACAATATTTATGGTTATTACCTGACAGAGGGCAGTGAGGAAAATTAAAGCACAGCCCCATGCTTCATTTATGACAAAAAACAAATTTGTGACAGTTCCATATATTAGAGGTGGCATCTTTTGCTCGGGGCAAGGTCCGAGCATAGCTCCGCGTCAGGAGCCAGGCAGGATGACTTTGCCACTGTGCTGTGATGTATTTGCCATTGTGATGTATGTGCCATCCTGGCAGCAAGCTGGCGCTCCCCTTGGAGGAGGTCTTCACAGACGATGCAGGGATGAGTGAGAGCTTTCAGAGAGGAAAAATAACATAATCATCCAGTGGATTTGTCGGATGGCAGCACTCATCTGAAGTATTATTCTTTGGGGTGTATTTTTGACATAATTATTACCACGGGGTAATCCCTTCTGGAGAAAACATGGAGTAATTATGCGTGCCAGTTTGCAGATAGGATTCTCCCTGCAAATGACATTCCTCATGATACCAGCTAGAGGGGGTGCAGTGTCTTTTGAAGTGATGGGCAACAGCATTAGGTTAAATCAAATTGAAACCCCAGCCCTGCTGACTCTTTCCTGAAGGAAAGAAATTTATTAGTGTTTCTCTCCCGGTTAATCCTTTGCTTTGCATATGGAACAGACTGGTACTTTATTTTTATTTTTATTTTGAGCTAAAAAAATAAATAGTCTTTATGAAAGTGACTGCAACACACAGCTTTGGGCTTCCTATAAATTGGCTTCAGACTGCAGAATTTCTTAATAAAACAAATAGTTCTGAGAGATGAGAAGTAGCTGTTGGTGAAAAAAAAGAAAAAAAAAAAGGTGGGAAAATGGTTGTACTACCCATTGCTTCAGCTTGTTTTATCCCTAAGCTAAAATAAGCTGTTTGAATTTGCAGATAGTGATAGGAGGAATGTTGTTTAAATTATAAAAGTAACTTATTTTAATGGAGGACATCCTGTCCACATCTGTTAAGTATTACCCCAAATCACTCTAAATATTAATTATGTCAGAAACTTTCTCTCCAGGGGAGTGGTGCTTCTTAGGTATCACTGAGCTGGACATCTCTTCCTGTTTCTCCCTCATCAGTGCCCAGCAGCACCTGGCAGACACTGAGTGTCCCCAGCCACCCCATTCCCCAGTCTTGTCCCTGCCTCTGCAGCCTATCATCGGACCACAGGGCAAAGCTATGCCTCAGTTCTCTCTGTGAGCTCTATGATTATACTGGGATTTTCAATGCTGTCCTGGGGAGAGAAATCCATGGAGTGTGATGTATTTGAATCTGCCTGTGTAGCCATAAAATATTGCAACCCTGTGGCAAAGATGGTGCAGGAAGGCTGGGTGCTTGCTTTGTTGCTGTGTTTTGGAGGGAGATACTTATATAACAACACATTTTTTTGTTTAGTAGAAGCTGCATTTTTATCCCATTAAAAAATGACGTAGTTGGGGCACTGAGATAATGAGGGCGATTTGTTTCCCTGAGTTTCTAGCCCTGTCTGGGGCCAGGAGGTGGATGTACCCAGCACTTTTGGCTTTTATCTCATTTCAGCTAGTTCTGGCCTAGCTCAGGCCAGCAGGGTGAAACCCTGGCCAAAACTCCCAGCCCCAGGTGAAATCTGCAAGATCCCCATGAAAGGTGCATGTTGGGCCCCTCCTGGCTGCAGTCTTCTCACATAGGCACAGTGCCTGGTGGCTTGGTGGTGGGGCTGACCTTCACCACTCCTTCACACTGGTTTTGACCCCTTACACACCCAGTGAGGATCAGGCTTGTCCCAGCACAGTCTCACACATCTCATCCTTTCCGGATCCAGCATTTTACAATACACCGATGCTTTAAACACTTTCTTAATTATGTAGCAGTGAGTGCTCCTCTGAAAATGGGGCTGCACTATACAATTAAAGGAGAGATGTATAAACTATCTGATGTTGTCAGTATCTGTAGCTCAATGTGAAATTACACTGGGAACAGGAGACTGTTATCTGAAAAATCCATTTTCTTGTCATTTTTATGGCACTCTTAGATAATAAAATCAAGAGAAAGATGACTAGAATAACAATAGTAGCTCTTCCTGGGTGAAAAGAGAGGGGGAGGAGGAGGAGTGCAGAGATGGATATATGAAATTTCTTATCCAAGTAAATAATTTACATACATTTGCATTTGCATGTAATCATTGATATAAAATGTTGTCTTTGTTAACATTAGGAGCTAGAGATATACATTACCCACCCATCTGGTGGGCTTAGCTGCCTTTTGTAAAGTAAGAACTGGTGGCTCTTAAACCCATCAGGCAGCCTTACTTCTCTTCATTTTACTGTATTATTTCAAGTGTTTGAAGATTTACTAAGGAGTGGTTGACAATGAGAGTCAAACACTGTGATCCATAGAAGAACAAGCCCAAATTCAGTTTCAACTGAAAAAATAAGGAATGGGATACCATATGCTGGAACAGAAGACAAGATGATGTTAGGAACAAATGGAAACATCACTGGGTCACATTCTGCCCAGTTCTGCTATGGTTCAGCATTTATCCAGGCTGACTCTCAATGGACAGCTCACAGTATGCGAGTGTGTTGAGTTCTGCATTGCTCTGCCATTGGAGAGGGTCCCAAAGGCACCCGATAGCATCACACTTCACTCCTTGAAATGCATTAGCTTAGCTGTTAATGACCTATAGAACCACTTTATCTTTTATTTTTATAAAAGATAAATAGACATATATTTTGTGGAGATGTACTATGAATTCACCAGGTAAAATTAGCTATTAAAATACACTTAATGTATTATTATGTATATAATCATTAAATGTGAAGTTTCATTGATTGCTTTGAAAAAGAAAAAGAAAAACAACACCAAATATTTCATCATCTAGTGCTTTCTTTGAAAATATCAAGCTTTTACAAATGAGCAGCGCAGCCAATCCGGTAAATTCTGCTGCTCTTCCCATAAGGCTTTTTGTATTACTAAGCCAATTGGTTTGATGCTCTAATGAGCCAGATATTCTGTAGCATTTTAGAGCAGCATTTCTTTTTTTAAATTAAAAAGAAAAAAATTTACTTGAATGTGAGGTTCCAAACAGCTACACAACTTTGCAAAATGACTGTGGTAATGAGGTGTCTGCAAGAGTCAATCAGGGCAGACAACTCTCAGAGAAAGGCTCGATGCCTTTCAGATTTTCAAAGAAAAATAAACCAGTGACAAAAGAATAGCAGCTGCGAGTGCATGAAGGAAATTAGTTATAGCAGACTTGTAATTAAGCATTGGAAACTGATCAAAAACATTATCCTGTTAGTTCATATCATGGCTTCTTTCTACTACAAAATCAATTACACAAAAAATAAACTACACACGCTCTGAAATTTATACACATGAATGTGTCCTCTCCAGTATTTGGGCTGCAAAAGCTGTGCAAGTATGTTTGTTTTCTCAATGAAATACTCAGAGCACAGAGCAAGGAAAAAGTGAGATGAAAAGGAGAACAGAAAAACTGGGAGAGAGGGTTGGCAGAATAATTGACTCTATCAGAACCACACTTTCCTAAGAAAACAATATTTGTGCAATGAGATAAGCAACTAGGGTTTTCTCCCGGTGTGTGCATTTTTCCATTTTCCTTTGCTCAGAGCTTTGAGTAAACAGGACAAATTGCTATTAGATGATAGAAATCACTTAACAATTATGAGGCAAAAGAATGCCACAGAATGTAGAAATTTGAGGGAAAAGTACACACAAGAATAGTCGGGCAAAAGTTTGCCTTTTGAAAATCACACACTATTCCCATTAACCGTAACATGAGAAGGATGGCTGAATAAAATGGGTCTATGTGAGCATTCTTAGAAGATTCAGGCCTGGTTTAGCACATGTTTTATACCAACAGAGATGTTTCAGTTAAGAAAACAAAAATAATCCCCAGCAGGTTGCAGACACCCATTCCTTTCAGGCGTGAGCCTGTGTCCCCACTTCCTGCACTGTTCCTGTTCCCAGTCCGTCGGACAGCCCCTGCATGGAGCACACCAGCGGGACAGCCAACACAGTCAGGGCAAGGCCTTGCTCAGCCTGGCTTTGTCAGTGGGAGGTTAAGAAGATATGTGATCAAAAGAAGGTGGAAGCAGGGTAACACATTTCAAGCAGGTCAGCAGAAGAAACTGCTCTGCAGAAAAGGTTTAGCTGGAAAGAAGCGCCTGAGTAGCAGGCAGGTATTTTGGAAGCCACTGGAAATCCCAGATTTGATGTATCATATTTCAAAGTGGTCCAGCACCTAGATGTGTTGCTGTGGATCTGCTTTGATTTGTGGATCTCTTCCATTTTTCCAGCACCACAAATACCGCAGCTTACAGCTTACATGACTCATCTCTGCAGTCTGCCTTTGCTGGTTCCTGTATCAGCAGCCACAGCCATGAGGTGTGCATGGGTTGTGGTAGGGCACAAGTGTGTGAAACCTTTCTCCTGGTGTTAAGTATCCTGAGCAGCGGTATTGCAAACCTCCAGTTCCGCTTAAAGTCAGCACCTCTGAAATTCAAGCCATAATTTAAGGGCCTCAGTGTGAATATAAAATAACCAACTTAAGGTTCTTCACTTTATAACTCTTGGCATGAGACCCTGAGACAAAAAGCAGAGCAGAAGCAAACAATATTATTGCTGCTGTTGTGCCATGTGCACCAGCAAAATTTATCAATATGTGAATACACAAAAATGAGAGGAGGGAGACGGAGATGATGTGCTTTTAATATCTTCTAAGCAACAGAAAATCTTTCATGAGCAGAAACAAGACAGAGTTCATGAAAAGGTAAACCCCAGAATAAATTACGAAGCTCATTCCATTAGAGGTATGTATTAAATACCATATGTAGGCAAAGGGCTGTTTTTTTTTTTTTTTCCTTAGCTAATGAGAGATAACCCTTCTATTTTACACTGATGTGAAAGACATCTGCCTTGAAAACCAGCATTTTTTCTTTTTTTCTTTTTTTTTAATTTTAATATGTGTGGGGCTAGATTCAGTGCTGCAGTTACCTGAGTAATGCCAGCACAGTTGCACCACCAAATTACTTGTCTCATGATTGTTATTAGTGCATACATCTGCATTGTACTTAGTTCTTAGTACACCATGAAGGCAAGCACATGCACATCCACTGGATGTACAGTGGATGCACACTGACCCAAACACTTGGGACTGTACCACCCTGCGGCTAAGCAAAAGATGTTTCTATTGCAATGTGGCAGTTGTTAGTATATGTGCATACTTTTCTGTTTTTGCTTGAAAGTGAATATGTAGGGTAGACACAGAATGAAAAGAAAAAAAAAAAAGCATTTTTGAACTTATGTATATTAAAGGAAAACAGTCTTGTGCAGACTTGCTGCTGCAGGCAAATTCATTATATGAACTTCTTAGGAGAAGTATCGGGATGTTGAGTGGTGGCCTGAGTTGGGACTTGGTGCTGAGAATGGGAGGTAAAGATGGGGCAGAAAGATTAGAGTGGAAACAGTGGGAAATCAGAGTAATAATTTTGCCTTTTTTCATAAAACCTTTAACTTCTCTATGTGAAGGGCTAATTGTAACATAGTAGACAATTCATAGAACTGTTTAAGCTGAAAGGGACCCTTAAATGCCATCCAGACCAGCTCCAGTGCAATAAACAGGAACACCTACAGCCTGATCAGTTGCTCAGTGCCCCATCCAGACTGACTTTGAATGTTTCCAGGGGTGGGACTTTCACCCGCTTCATTGCTGAAGCTGGCCAGTATGTCGGATATCTTTTATACAGCTCTTTCATGCTTCTAGATAATCATACAGCGACATTCAATGGGCTTTGGAAATGCACAAGGCAGTGTTCAGGGCCTGTGGCGACTGGCCACCCTTTGTGCAGTGGATCCATTGTGAGTTTAACCTGTGGACTGCCATCTTGGGAAAGAAAGAGCACAGGTTGCAAATCCCAAGGGAGATCCTGGGAGTGATGCCCCACTGAAGACTTCACGCAGTTGCAGGCATGTTTTATGTCTGCCAAACTTCCCTCACGCACTTCTTCCAACCCCATGTTCTGTGCAATATCACAGAAGTCGTGAAAGGTCAGGAAAACTTTCCCAAATCGTGTGGAAGCAAGGAATTTGGAGTAAGCCAGATGGAAGAAGAGGTCCACTGATTTATTATGGTCTGTTGGGCAGATAAGAGCATGTGAGAGATAAGGTGGGGGAAATCTCTTAACCCCTTATCTGCCTTTTGGCACTGAACATATTTCAAGGTAGATAGGCGGCCTCTAAAAAGTTAAGTTTTTTGTCAACAGCTGCCACATCCTACACAATCTTCCCACGTCTCCATGCTCTCTTTGTCCAGCAATAGGAAACAACTGTTGCTACAGGGAGGTAAATGGTGGTGTTAATCATTCAGGGATCATTCCATAGAGCAAAAGCACTGTTATGATTTATTATCACTGGTCAGAAATTTGCCCCTTGATAATAGCAATCACAGTCCAAAGTCCCAGGTAAGCATGCAAGCTCTTTTGGTGCAGGCAAGAGTGAATATGGGCTTTTGTGTGTGTGAGGATACTTTGAAGCTCAAAACACTTGGAAAGTGTGTCTAGTAATTTACTTTATTTTCTGTGTTTATACACACACATACATTATTTGAGTTTCACTTTGGAGTGAATTTATGATGATAGTGCATCTGCGGGAGCTTTGGGGCTTTCTTTTTTTTCCTTCTTTTTTTTTGGATTGCCATTAGGGAATCAAGAAGTCACTGGTGAATGCAACATAAATATTAACCAGGTTGAAACTGTCAGAGGCATCACACGGTGAGCAAGGATGTGACTTGTAGAATTTTGCTGTCTGATAACCTCATGGAAAATTCCTTCAATAGATGTATTTATGGTGACAGACTAATCCAGACTCCAAGCAGACTGCACTCCATAGATTTAAGGAAGAATTTCTTACTTACTAGAGATTTCTTTGTTTTTTTGGCTATCTCATTTCAGTCACACTTTCACTTATGATAAGCAATTGGTTCCTTCCTTGGGGAGAAAGTGCCTGCCTTGAGATTCTTGGAAGTACAGATAAATGGCCAGACTTTAAGCTTCTTAAAGGAGCCTTCCTTGAATGTATATATGATCTGTAGTTGTTATCACTCTGTTCCTTTGGTGTTGGAAATATGGAGTATTTTTTCAGTTTCTTGCAATATTCTTTTGTCTCACACTTATGGGTGTAAGAGCTTTCTTGCTTCCCACTGAGTCCCATCAGCATCAGCTAGGAGAAGGTTTCAGACTATTAGTGATGTCGCAAGCAAGGATTCCTGGAGATTTGATGGGAGAAGACAGTGATGAGGCAAGACCTCCTTACAGCACGCCTGTGCACATTTCTGCTCTCAGCCAGAATAAAGTTAGTGCAGTGTGTTTCTGAGAGACAACTTTGTAGATTACCAGTAAAGTGTGAAAAAATCACTGCCAACAAGCAAGAAGGTCATCTTTTTTTCCTTTTCTTTTTTAGCCTCATCTTCTTGTTCCTATCTCATCTTGGAAGGGGGAAAGTATGACGGTTTAAAGAGTTACTTTGCAAAGGCAGAATGTGCTGAAATGCAAAGCAAGGAACCCCTCTGAGAAGAGATATCAGTCTTATATCGAGTTGCCAGTTGAGATTATCTGGAGTGGATATCCTGAGAGACCAGCAGGAATTTTTTTCCACTGAAGACTGATGGAAGCTTCCCATTCAAATGTTTTAAAAGCTGTGGAGAATTAAAAATAGAAGCCCTGCTTTAGGAGGAGAGAATCCTTTGGGGGGTACTTTGTTTGCTTTGGTTTATATCTCCCTGGGTTGGAATGCAGTAAAAAACTGAAGAAATTAGAGTCTCGCAAAGAAATGTAACCTCATACAAAACCAAAGGGCAAGGAGCTCAGTTTGTGTTCTGGTTTTATAATCAGTTCTGTTTATAGTAGGAAAGAAATATCCCCTTCTTGAATTCAGTGCATGCAGCTTCTCTTAGCTGTTCCCTCTTTAGGTAAACATTAAAGGAAATATGCCTTCAATAATTTATTATTAAGACAGCGACTAATGGTAAATGCAGGTGTATACCACGGGCATGGTGTCGTTCTACATGACAACATACATAAGAGAGTGGAAGTGTTCTCATGGAGTTTTTTTCCTGATAGCATGCATTCATGCAAGTAAAACTGCGCAGAAATGGCACTCAGTGGAGGGGAGAAACACAGGAGGTGGTTCAAACCCTTGAGCTGTCTCCTTGCATTAGTCTGTTTGACACCCTTATGTGGCCTCTGGAGATTCTATCTGTCTCCTTGGAAGTGTGATTACATGGTAGTAAGGCTTTTAATTGTACTGGACTGAAATATCTTTCATATTTATTTACTGCCTATGCTACCCATCACTCATTATGGGCACATTCTGCAGGTAATGGGCAGTAAGCTAGAGACCTATAAAACACCTACCCTCAGCTCTGGCATATTTGCCCCATATTTGAGACAGCATTTCCTGTATTTTAAATTCAGAAGCAATAGGGACATGCTTGATTTTTCTTTCCCTTCTGGGTTTAATTCTGTCACTCCATGAGAGTTTTGAGAGGCGGGGTGGGTATTTTCCAAGAATCTGTGGATTGGTATTCTAGTCTCTGGGAGCAGATTGTGCAACCATGAAGAAAAAACTCCTAGTTGCACCTCAGAAACGACCTCTTCCATCTTGAATCCGAGTGAAAAGAAGTGCAGACAGCACAGTATGGCAAAACTACCTCTGCACTGGAGACTTTTCCTGAGCATCACAAAAAACAGTTGTGCTGAGTACTGGACCTCCAGACAGGAGGTCCAAGAAGCCTGGTGTGTGTGTGCTACAGTGCTTTGGGAAGCATGAGGCAGAGACCAAGATGCAGAGCCATGGCAATTGCACTTTACAGAGGATACCAGAGACCACCAACCCCTGGCCCACAATTCCTGGCTTTCACACTCTGAATCTCAAATGTGCAGATGGTTCTCACAGATCATCAACCAAACCTGAATTAAAAAGGGAGATGGGATTAGCGCTGCACTGCTTAATGTATGCAAACAACGCATTTCATCTCAAACAGTAAAGAACAGCTTTAGCTACAGACACCCACTACAATGGCCAATTACTCACACCTGCTTATCGTATGTGTAAGTCTCAGAAGAGGCAACATGCTATATAATTGTTAGGCATCATCACAATTAATCATTTTCTGCATGGAAACTGAAATACAGTAAATTTATTGGTTGCTAGTGAATATTATCACCTGATGCAGACACCACTCACCTCTCTTTGCTCGTTATGCCAACAAAGAGATGTGCATGATGCTGCCACCTCTTTTTCCTCTTTTAGTATATGAGGAGCCTGCATCTTTGTTTCTGTGCTCTCATGATGTTCTCCTCTTCCTGAGCATCACTCTGGACTGGATTCTGTCCCAGCTCGACTCACCAGTACAGTCTAGCTGAGCTCAGTGAGAGTGAGGGCGCTCTTTAATTTGTTATGTCCAAGAGAAAATACATGCTTTAGCTTTACCTGGTATTTTTCCCAGAAGCAAAGCAGGTTGCTAAGTATTTGCTCATGCACGCTGCCATTTGGTGACACCTCTCAGTAAGCAGAATGTGCTATCCTGAGTCCTAGGTGAAGGAACCATCTCTTTAAGTATTAAATACTATCTAGACAGTATTAATACCACAATATTCACAACAGCTTCTTGCAGTGACACCATGTGAAATCACCAGTATATACTGGCCTAGATCTAGGATCAAGACTGTATTTTGTTTTTTTTTTAATATTCCTGTGACTCTTTTTACACAGTCGGTCTACACAGGATTCTTCCCAAAAGTTAGAGAATCAGATCTCACCTGTATGATTCATAATTTATAAAATATATTAGTATATATATACATAAATAAATTGGTAAAATAAAAGTTACAGCTTTATGGTTGATCAAATCAAGTTCTATCAGTTCAGCAAGTCAAAGAAAACCCTCCTGTCATCTGAAAGCATCTGCAATGTTCTCTAAGAGGAGTAACCGTATTACCCACAGGTCTGCATTATTTTAGCTACACTGATAAAGTTACAGCACCAGTACTTTTATGAATGGGCTTGACAACACAAATCCTGTTAAGCAGCACCTGGCAGACTGGTTAACAATTTGAAAAATGATCATTTGTTTACCATTTTACTCTCATTTTGAGATTTTCCTGCTCTTTCACCATGCTTTGCCCCTCAGTCCCACCGTGCTCTAGATCTCGACCCATGTGTATGTCACTTGCCAGCATCCAGCTGAGGGCTGCAAATGACCATTGCAGACAGGCAAAAAGAATGATAATTACATGTTATTTTTTATCAGTTGTGCTTACAAGGCAGTATCAGCAACTCTGGTTTACACTAGAAAAGCTTTGCCAGCAAAAGCAGCAAAGCCCCCTGTGGAAATACAGCTTATACTGGCAACAGGAGTTTTTCTGCTTGCATATTTAGACCACCTCTTGGGATAACTTAATTTACACTGGCAAAAGGCTGCCTTTTGCTGGTTTTGTTGCTTACAAGGTTGCTTGGCTTCTTCCTTTCTCTCTCTCTCTCTCTCTTTTCCTCCTTCCTTCCTTCCTTCCTTCCTTCCTTCCTTCCTTCCTTCCTTCCTTCCTTCCTTCCTTCCTTCCTTCCTTCCTTCCTTCCTTCCTTCCTTCCTTCCTTCCTTCCTTCCTTCCTTCCTTCCTTCCT
>JAPSGF010000005.1:26442277-26518447 GCA_035772895.1 Perdix hodgsoniae | reverse complement strand
CAATTTTTAAAAGAAAAGAATTTTCACATGCACAAAGCCAGATCCTATCTGGATTTGTGGAGGATTATCCAGTGCTAATTAAATGAATTTAGTCTTTGGACAAAAACACACACACACATTCTCAGGAGTTAGCTCTTCTTAGTCTAAGAAGCACCTGAGTTCCCAAAATGTAGGACTAGAAACATTTCCCAAACTTAAGGCAGGAAACCCACAGGCAGACATGCTGCCACAGCCATCTGCCAGGGCACAGGCAGGAGATCGCCACTGGATTCAAAGCAATTTATTCTCACTGTCCTTCTGTGGAGCTCAGTGAAAGTCAGACAGATAATGAGAAGTATTTCTGTTGCACAGAATAACCTTGGGATGTGATTTCTCACACTGCTGTGCTACCTAGAGTGTGAGAGTCTCTTAAAGAGCTGGCAACATGTTGCTGGTCAAGATGAAGCTTTTTAGTACAAGAAGTTTGTGCCTTCACTAATAGATAAGAATAGGGCAGGAAAAATATTTATAAAACTTCCTGCAGGACTACATATGCTATTTTGCTTATTGATTTCCGCCATCATTCCTCTGCCTGCTTCCCCATCCTTCTGCCATCCTGCATCACCTGTGAAGGTATAGGAATTTTCCTTCCCTTCACAACAAAAGGGGCAGGAGCACCAAACAGATCAGCCTATAAAGCAGGAGAAATTTCCACTGATGACAGGATGCTGGAAGCTCAGTAAGTTTTATTGAGATAATTAGCAAACTCATTATTCTCCTGACCAGCAGAAATACGTATAAGAAAAGGAATTCCAGAAAACCTTTCTTCCTGTAAGCAGAGCTTATTCCTATCTTCACAGAGGGAGTTATCACAGCAAGACAATATCTAAGGCACAACTGTACATTTTCAGCTCAACTAGTGCAATGCCATGTGAAATATCCCAAACCCTAACGGAACTATACGTTTGAAGACTATAGCTTAGCTGACAGTGTCTCTTGAAATTGCTCTTCCACATTTTCTGACCTGTGGTGAGGGGATACATTGAGGTCCAAAGAAAAAGAAGAGCAATGCGCTGCAGGGAGTAGTGCGCACTGCTGGCTTTAATATGCTTAGCAGCACTCCCTGCACTGAGAACTGGGATGAAAAATGAACACCTTTTCCTTTCAGAAAAGGGTGACTGCTCTTAAGAAGTCCTATGCCTACAAATTTTTTTGTGAAAGTGCTATCTGGGTGGGAACAGCACTAGTCATTGAGTAGTACAGGCAGTGGTGTTTCATGACCAGCACTATCTCCCAGACATCACCTGCAAGTCCACAGTGGACTCAGGTATCCCAAGGGACCAGATCCACTGCAAACTGTCAGAATGGGATGTTAGAACAGCCTAGCCATCCTGAAGAATCCTCTTGTGATTGCTCATCTGATGTGCAAAATGGAGAACAGACTGGCTTGCTCACTGAAAATGTATAGGAAGTGTAAATACAAAATAGAAAACATTAACATGGCAGAAGGATGCGCTTGGTATTGAGAGGATTCTCTTCTGTCTTTGCAGAGATCCATGGATGCAAATGCAGTGCTAAAAGTCAAATGAATTAGCAGATTCCATCCCATTACTATGTCTTATGGGTTTTGATATTTATATGGAAAGAGCTTTTGTTCCATTCTACAACATTGTGTGAGATACAGCATAGCAACCAGCAAATTTGCTTCAAAGAGGCAATATTCAACATTTTAATGCTGTGGATACTATTTCACTGCAAACACGTCGGTGTAGATGGATGTGTGGGAAAAGTTTTCCAAACAAAGAGTGTAGCTGAGTTAGACCACAGAGCTGCACGGTATATTTGTATATGTATCAATGTAGTTGTACTATGTATCTGTATACGTATGTATACAATATGCATACGTACACGTACTCAAGTGTGCATGCATGTACATGCCTATGTAAATGTAATACTCCTTCTCTTGCTCATTCATACCCAAGAAACATGGGGATTTGTTTTGTGGCAGGAAGGGTCACATATGGCTGAAGGCCAATGGTTTTTTTCTTGCTGATGGACAGAGCTGCTTGTTTCAAGCTGACATGAAAAGACTTTGTACGGTCTTGTTAATGAAACTGCATTACAGTCCTGCTGATTGATATTCCTGTTCACTTATTTGTCTCACATTCAAATTCTAGACAGTGAAATTGACAGATCTGGGCCCCCTAAACTTATTGGTTTTGATTCAGTCAGTACTTTTATGCCCTCATATTACTGGCCTTCTATGATCAATATGAAACTATTAATGTGGGAGCCTAATGTAATTAACTGTATTTTTTTCCCCTCCCTGTTTACCTATTGAAATAATCTCTATTATTTAAGCAAATTTTTTGCTGTTTCAAGAGCTTGTGGTTTTGTTTTGTTTTGTTTTGTTTTTATAATACAGTACTGCTCAGTACTGCAATTGTAAGGCCATTAGTGATGTAGAAGAGACATCACACCTTTGGGCCTCATTTTCCTGATTTGCACAGGTAAGATGATATTGACTTGCTTTTATATATACACCACTAAAAAGACTGTTTCTGGATTCTCATACTAAGTATTTAAGTGAGTGTCACTCTTTCCAGCACAGGTTTGCTGCCAGAATGAGCTCCTCAAAAGAAATTTAATTAAAGCTGTCATCTCTGGCCATATTGTAAATTACCCATTTGTATGTGGCAAGAGGAAGTGCTTCCACAAGTGTCTGCTGTGTGGTTCTTAGTAAAGTTTCTCAGCAAAGTCTGGCAACTATCTACTTAAATTTAATTTTAATATAACTATCTACTGCAGTGAAAAGCCCTAAAATAATATCATGATAATGACTCAAAACAGTTAAACGCTATTGTAAGCTGCAGGATTTAGAATCATTACCGTAATATCATTTTTTTAAAGATATTATATCTCCTCTGTGGGATTTTCAGGTTCATATTAAGCTTATAACACATATTAGCCATGACTACTTCATTACACCCATTTATCGAATGACCTCAGACACGTCAACTGCCAGCTCCACCTTAGCTCAGCTCAGAACAATATGCTGTGTGTTACTTAAGAGAGTGAGAGATTTTTGGAAAATGATGTTGCGCCTCGCAGTAATATATAAGGCACATACCTTTGCAGGAGGCATGGATATGTGTTTCCCAGCTGTTTTCCTCCTTTCGGAATTCCTCCTGGCTGAGAAAGATTTAAAGCCCAGCAGATTCGCCCTGTCTAAGAGGGAGGGAGAGAGGTGGTGTATGGAGATACCATTGTGATGGAATCAGAGAGCCCATCTGCACAATGAACTCTGTCACTTCCCAGGCTGAAGACCGAGGAATGCATTTTGAACAGGCCATAGGTATTCATATTTTGTGGCCATTTCCTCCTTGCAGGCTTTTGGGATGTCTTTCAGTTTTCATGAAATGTTATATCAGAATCACTGCTGACTCTGTCATCAAGTCGTCCACACACTGACAAGAGTGTTTTCCTTTGTGAAGAAGTTGGGTGGTGTAATTTCTCAAACAGTTTTGATTAAAAGATGGATAAAATTCCCATTACGGTTGTTGCGAACATGTGAAAATAGAAACATGCGAATGATGGTGACACTCTTCTTTTTGTCTATTTTATTTTGATTTGAAACACACAAACAAAACAAACAAGAAGATCCATTTAATTAAAAAAAAAAATAAATTTGGTGAATAAAGACTTTCAGAGACCTACCCTGCAGAAGCTCTGTGTGGGGAAAAGATAAAGGCAGAGCACCCCGTGGTGACTGACCTGTGTGGTACACGGTTGCAGGGCACCCAAAGAGCATCCAGCCCAGTCTTTAAAAGCTACACAAGCATTTGGACAGCCCAGACAGGAAAAAAACAAACTCTTTATTCATCATCTCCTTGCCATACCTCAACTTTCATCTCCTAGCAATTCAGGAGACATCACTGCCTGTAGCATATGCTGTAAGGACACCTCTTTTCACCCACCATCTGGATAGGTGAGCTACTCAGCTTTGGGTTTAGACTGTTTTCCCCATGGAGCTAATGAGACAATACTCTCTCACCACTGGGAGTATCTATGAAAATATGCTTCAATTTATGTAATGGTCCATCTGCCAGTAAAAGAAGCAATGTAAAAACACAGAGGTCAGGGGCAGATCTATTATAGAAGGACAGCATATGGCAATGCAACCATTAGATGAGCAACTCATACTCTTGAGAATGCTTTAGGACTGACAAGGGGTTAAGGCAAATGTTGGTTCATTGCTAAACTCAAGATTCAAAATGAAAGAATGCAAATGCCTTGTACAAGTGTTCTTTAAAATAACACTTTGAAACAGCCTTGGGGACTCTGTGCAGGAGAGACTGAAAAGTTTTGAATAATGCATGCAAGATAATTTCCAAAATCACCCTTTAACTAGTACCACATTCTTTTCACTGTCTCCATATTCATGATTCACCATTTGCTAATCCTGATGCATAAGGAATGAAGATAGCCCCTGTGGATAAGACCTAATGGACACCATCCTGGAATAATATACAGAACTCAACATCCAGACATGTGTCTTCAATTTAAAATAATTCAGCAATCATGTTCAACCAGAACCTGATTACACAAAATGGGACTTTTTAACTCCCAGACTTGGATCAAATTTTAAGGCCAGGAAAAAAAAAAAAAAAAGTGCTATGTTTATACATTCCAGATACTGTGGTTAAGTTATCTGCACACAAATTTAACTGTTTCTTTGAGCCTCTTATCAGCTCATCTGCAACTATTTTAAATGCTTTTGCTTTACCTGCCCTTTGTAGTTCCTCAGTGAGTTTTTCAGCATTCCAGAATTGTGATGAATGGATTTCCTGGATTTGGAAATTAATTAAAAATGAAGTTGAGAGGCCATGCACCATTACAGCAAATCGTAGCTGTTTTTAAACAGCATTTGCTACATTTTTGTTCTGTTCCTTCTCTCTCCATAAAAGCTGAAGAGACAAAGGAGCCTAAGTCAAAACCAATCATAACAAACTTCAGCAAATTGCCAATGTCTCCCTTTGCAAAAGCTCTGGCTTCACCTTTTCTTGTGGTTCCACACTTTCTGTGGCAGCTGCCTTCCACTGCAGTACACAGGAGGTTGTTAGCATTTCTTCTCTGGACTTGTGATGACAGTGAGAGGAAGTTCTATCTCATCCTTTACACTGCTGGCCCTGAGACTGTCTTGCAGAAGGTCACAGGCTGGCAGCATGTCCTGGGAAGAGGAAAAAGATTTGGGTGCTAGTTAAATACCTGTGAGATTTATTTGTCTCTGCCATAAGCCAGCTTTCTTGTAGTAGAGAATGGCGCTCTGACCTAGAGTTATAGGGAACTCCACTAAAATCACCAGGGATCCCATTAGCATCCCTTCAGCTCTGGTCTCTCATAAGTGCAGATGAAACAGCTGAGGCAAGGCAGAGGTGCAGCGGTCCCAGGTTTGCCTCTTCCCCCTCCTTTTTTTTTTATTTTTTTTTTTCCAATCCCCCCAGTCTCAGCTGCAAGCTGCCTTTGCATTGCTACCAGCTCTGACCATTTACATTCTGACAATTGTCTTCCATGAGACACTCGGCTTTCACGTGCAAAGAACTAAATGGGTCTAATGAAAAGCGTGACAACAGAAACATCATTCGTGCAGTTTTGAAAGCCAGTTTCATGATATCTGAAGACATAAGTCACAGGGATTGAAAATCAGAGGTTACTGACTACAATTCTGGAGTCACTCATTTAAGGCATTTCTTGGGAATGTGTTTTCACAGTCTGCGGAAAAACATCATTAACAGCATGATGAGAGGTGCCTTTTGCTCTGTCCCCAAGTGCTCTACAACACTATGATCCCAAGTCAAGGGCAGGAAAGTCTAATCAGTAATCTGTTGGCATCTGTAGGGTTTGATTTTAGAGTGGCGTGGGAACAAGTTCTCCCCAGTCCTTGTGAAAATATTCACAGGCACTCTGACATTCTCCCCTGCCCTTCCTAAATCAGAACTAAGAGTCAAAATGAGAAAGAAAAAATCTGTTATGTATAGAAAGAAAAGATATTTCATTAATTAACATAGGTTAACAAAACCTATGTTTGGTTACTTCTGAATCATCAATTTTAATGTTGATATTTTCAAAGATACACCCTTTTTCACTAGCATACATTACCCAAAAAATGAATTTAACCAGATAATTAATTTATTGTTCAGAAATCACAGTCGAGGGATACTTTGACCATTTCAAAATATTTTCTTTTCCTTCCCGATCCCAAAAAACACTTTTCAACAGAGAGACCAATCCAAATGGAGCCTCCTCTGAAATCTGTTCCGGGTTTAACAGATTTTTTTTTCCAGGTCAACCTTTCTAACAAAAAGTCCCAGTGGGGATGAAGCTGATGATGGGAATGGAATGGCATGGACTGTTTTGATGGGCAAAAGTGCTCCCTCAGATAGCTTATGCTTCCATTCTCCTCTATTCCACAGACACACACAGCTCTGAGGATGGGACCTGCTCACCAGATGCCGTGAATATGTCCAGGTGATGGTGCTGTCCCACTTCTTCTCTTCAAACTGCAATGCTATCCTGAAGGATTTGTTCCCTCTATGAGAGCTGAAGCTGGAGAATGTATGTCTTATAACACAAATGTACTAGATTAAGAATGTACAGCTTTCTTACTGTACTCCTCTTTTCCTCCCAAGAGGAAGACTCCAGTCAAAGTAATTATCTCACTTATTTCCCAGATGCATGTAAAAGGACAAATAAAAGCTCCACGTTCTTTACTGTCCTCCTCCTCCCAGGTGCCAAACTGTGACCCAGTGAGCCCAATCTTTGCATTAGTTTACACAAACTGCTGCTATAAGCATTTCCAAAACTAACCTCTCCCAGGTCTTATTCCAAGCTGACTGACTCTCCTCTCAAGCCAACTTCAACTTAGCGCTTCATCATGAGAACACAGTCAGTGCTCAGCAATGCATGTCACCGTGGTCTTTCTGGGCTGGACAGAAGCCTAATGGGTACACTGTGGTGAGATCATGAGCTAGGAAAGGAGTTGTTTTGACAGTTGAACATTTCTGGCAAATACATTCCAGGCAGAAAACAAATTGTGTGCTTCCACAAAGATATACACACACCAAACCATCTGCAAAGGCGCAGGTAGTGTTGCTAGTTCTTGCCAGGGAACAGGAACTGTCTGTGGTGAGTGCTGTCAGGAAATTAGTACCAGAACAGTGTCACAGGAACTATTTCAAATTCCAGATCCCTTTTTTTTTTTTTCCTTTCAAGTTGCTTCTTTAGATCACTAGATATTGTTCATTGCTATATTCCCTAGTGAATAACATTGCTCTTTGGACATCTCGGATTAGATCACTGAAGTCCCTTATCTTTTTTTGTCACAGCTAAAGTGATGATAATGATTATGATGATACTAACGTCTTCTGCAAGGAACACTGCCATTTACTGAAGACAAGCTCATGCAAGAGCCTTTGAGCCCACATCCAACCTTTGTATTGCTTTTCTTTAAGACTTTATGCCAATGGCAAGTTAAATTGTTTTGGGATTTGACACTGGAGACTCTTGTTTGATATTTAAGCACCGTGGTTTTGTGTAGATGTGCATGCTTGAGATACTCTCTGAATGACCCTTTCTGAGTTTGTCTAGGGAGGAGACATGGCTTTAAAATCTTTCAGAGTGGTAAGCTGCTCTTCGTGAAGAAGAGGGAAAGAGATGGATTTCCCCTCACTGTAGCAGCACAAAAATGTCTTCAGGGGCAGACAGAATAACAGCCCTCAAAGAGTAATCAAAATCACCCTCTTTTAAATGAAAGTGCACTTAAGAAGAGAAATTGTGGATAGAAATGAACTTTACTCCACGGAAGCAAATAGTCACTGGTCTGACTGTTTTATTCCATCTTGAGTAGCACTGAAATTGCTGGCACTAGTGATTATCTTGCTAAGAATAACTAGACCATTTTGTAAATTTTGTAGAGACCCCATTGTGTGCCAAAAATTTGCAGGGATTGGTGGTATGTATTTCAAAGAGCTTACAGCACTGGCAATGACATCTTGATTTACACCAAGGTTGCTTTACAACTTCATTAAATCAGTGGGTGTGGGCTTCCCAGGGTTGATGGAGAAGACCTCAAGAAGAACTCAGAGTCTCCTCTGTCTCCCTTTCTTACTGCCATCACTGTGCTCCATGCCATGCTTTCCTGGTGGGAACCTGGAAGCCTCCTGCCTCCCTTCATGAGTCCCTTTGTGACACTGGCCTTACTCTTGTCCTCCAAAGAACCACAATAAATCTTTGCCCTCCCAAACCTCTTCCTGCTTCTCTTTTACTGGCTTGACCAAAATTAGCCATGATGCTCTGAATACTTACTGTGCCTCACTGACCTTTCAGGCACATATACTGGCTTCCAGCAAAGATCTGAGGTTGTTGTTTCTCAGATTGGCCCCAGGCATTGTTGTATGTGTACTGGTAGAAGGATGTGCCTCTCTCAGCCTGTCTCCACATGGACTGCTGTGATTGCTCACTCACACAGGTGGGCCAAGCATTGCTTCGTACTTTCAGGCAAAGATTTGAAGCACTGGCTGGACAGCACCAGGAAGAAAGGTCTTTCTTGGTTCCTGTTTCACAAGAGAACTTAATTGGATTTTTTCCTCCTCTGTGATGGTTACTGGCTTTATCTGATTGTTCCCATCTGCAGGCCATTCCTCAAAATGCAACAGAGTGATCTCACTCCTCTGCACTCTGAACAATCAGTGCAACAGTGGGGGGCCTGGCACAAGGCTCTGTGCCAGAGGGGATGGAGTCAATGGGCTTTGTATTCCTGTTGATGTTGTAAGGCATTCGTGAGAGCCTGTCTGAGAAAGATGGGGTGTGCCACAGGCAAAGTACCCAGTCTCCCTGTGGGAATGGTACTCTTTGGGTCTTTTCTGTTGTTGCACTGAACATCAGACAGTCTTGGTGGCAGCAGCTCTCTTGACTGTCTTTTAACTTGGACTTATGGGGCTTGATGCAAATCCCATCATTTTTGTGCCCTTCCACTCCTGTGGGAGCTGAGATGTCCCAGTAAAAAGTAAAAACCGTGCAAACTGGAAAAGTCTTATTCAGCAGAAGACTTTGGTCAAAAAGCAGACAAAGCACAGTACACTGCAAGCTTTGCCCATTTTGTTGGACTCCACCATGTCTCTTCACTTCAACAAGCTTTGATTTCTTTTGTAAGACACCACTTTTCCCAAATTTAACCTGGCAACAGACCTATTTCCATGTACCTGAAAACACACACTCATCTGAATTGAAATGCTGAGTCACCCTCAGTTCCCTTTAATACAGCTTGCATGACTTTCTTTAAAATACCCTAAACAAGTTCAAGAAAGGCCAAGGAATAACAACTCCTGAAAAAACCCTGTTTGCATATGTAGGGCTCCATCCAAAAAGATTATTCATTTGATGGAGTTCTTAAAGCCCTTACCACCATAAAACTGATTCCAGGACATAAGAATGGATTAACTAAAGGAGCAACGTTACTTCAGTTTCAGAGTGAAGTAAGGCACATATGAAAATGCAGCACCTTTTATTAGGCTATGGAAAAAATGAACAAATTGTCAGGAATCTGATGTGTTTCCATCATTTCCAGTATAGAGAGAACAAAGCTTTAAGGGCAGAGAATCTCAGCTGATCAACATCCAGGTTTGAACCGGCCTGTATTTAAGAAGGATAGTGAAGAGGTTACTGAAAACCAGCCTTGTGCATCTCCAGGTTTTCTGCTGATATCCTTTGTCCTCCTCAGCTGTGTTTCAAGGTAGGATCTGGTGCTGAAATATCATGTGTTGTTTCTTTCCCACACAAGTGGCACACAACTGTAATAATGTTACTGATTGTCTTTGATAGACATGATTCTTAGGCACTATCTTCCCTCCAAGATAATAAGAACACAAAAATATTTCCCACCTTCCCTTCCTAAGGGGAGGTTAGAGGTCTGTGTGATCAAATGTTTCTTCCCCTTCAAAGCCCTCACTGGGCTGCTGTCTTCTTCCATCTCAGCATCTACATGCAACTCTTGTTGGCTGGGTCCCTCCCTTCACATGCTGTGCAGCAGATGGGGATACTGCTCTTTCCCAGCTCCCACATGAGGCAAATCAACATCAGGATGAAGCCATGGTTGACAAACAGGATCCAGGTAAGGATGCTAGGAAAAAAGATATTTCTAGCAACACACTCCATTTTCAAAAGCTGCTGTCCCCATGCTCTAAATGTTTTTGTGCTTACTTGTGGTGAGTGGATACAAGAAAAATCTGCTCTGGAATGCTCTGCATTCTCATTTCTACTGCATGACAAATCTGAAGAGTTCTGGACAGATGATAAAGTCAAGGATTTTCTCAGTATATTGTATATGTGTAGAAAAGCAACCTTAATGCGTCATTTAATTTTTTTTTTTCTTTTTTTTTTTTTTGGAAAACGCAAACATCTAACTTGCAGAAAAAGAGGAGGTGGTGTTTGGGGACCAGTTAATGACCCTTGCAATGCATGACTGGAGGAGTTCTGAGCAGGGAATACCTGCATGAGGCACAGCCCTATACAGATTCCAACTATGCTTCACCACATAGAAGACTAGGTGGGATATCTAAAGCGAGTCCCAGGTTTTTGTACAATGTCTGGCCATGAAGAGGACTGGGAGGAGGTAGAAGTTGTGTGAGTGTACAGAGATGTGTCCTGGAGACTCATGAGATGAAGTGTGGGGCAGACTTTGTGTACACCACACAGAGATTTGGGGTCCCACACAGCACTGCAGCACTGAGGGAGCTGGGGAGGTCACAAGGGATGGTTCATTGCTGCTGCCAGGAACAGAGGAGCGATGAGCATTCTGGTATTTGTAGAGGGAGAAGGAAGTGCATTTCAGTGTCAGGAGGAATCCTGGCAAGTCATCCTCTCTCCTCTGAAACAACCTTTTCTTCATAACATCTGAGACAGCAAATATTTTATGAAAGTTGAGGTCACCTCTGAAGTTTTGACCTCATTCCCTTTGAAATTGGTTAAGATTAAGCGATTTGGCTGAACTTAGCAGATGGCGCAGTAAACTGGACAGGCCTCTCCACCCCCTCAGCCTTGCAGACAGGGAACATGCTGTACTGGGAAAGGAGAAGGAGCCACAGTCCTTCACAGTTGTTTGTGACTGTTGGTACAGAGACAAACCCAACAGACCCCAGTCTCCTTCATGTAGATGTAGGCACAAGCCTCTTGGACACTCTGTACTGAAAGGAAACCTGATCTGAAAAATTAGCTCAGTTAGGGCATGCTTGCTACTTTTGTCTAGTGCTTTTTGGTTGAAAGTGCAATTTGCAGGGAACTTAGACTTTCAAGCAGGCAATTTTTGCTCTCTCCTTTAAAGGTGATAATAGCAAATAGGAACCGTATGTCAGCTTTGAGAGTAGATGGATGATGGAAGAATGATGATAAAGTGGCTGTCAAGTGGCACAGAAGAAGCATCCTTGGAACAACAGTGCTGCTTGCCCTGAGGTGATTGCAGATCCCAGGTTGCAGCAGCAGTGAGAATTTACCAGTCAGAACGCATGCTGTACTGGTAGGGCACACAGTGAGACACACTCTTGAGATTGCTCAATGGCTAATTTATATCACTGAAATGTTCATAGCTGGGGGACTACTAAAACCAGGTAGAGAGATGGAATCTTGTTTGAAGACGTTAGCAACAACAACAAAAGGTAACATACAGAAGAAGATAGGATCCTGCCCCACACAGGACTAATAAATCACAAACAGCTTTGCAGAAGACTGCAGACATTTCCCTCAGAACTACTTTTTACAGCTCAGAAAGATGGGCATGGGAAGCAGAGACAGAGTGTTACCCATGCTCTTCCTTCACCTAAGAATAGAGACATATGGAAACCATGCAGGTTATCCCCTAGTTTCACAGTGGTTCTGTTATCAATTCCAAAATTCAAAGGAATCCATTCAACTTTTAAATACAGGTAGACTTTCAGCAATTTTGCACAGGAGAAGTATAGCAGACAGTTAAAATGCAAGGTGGCAAGCTCCAATATCTTACCGAGATGTTCTTCAGAGCCATGAAAATCCTTAAATAAGAATCATAGCATTCTGTAGAAAAAAAAAAAAAAAAAAAAAGACGACCAATGAGTTGATGTCAAGAATGAGAAGTCAGTTCAGAAACGTCTCAAGACAAGAAGTGTAAGCTTCATGTCAGCAGTTGTAAGCCCTCCTTCCTTGGACCAAATTTGAAGGCTGTTGAAGTCCAGGAATTATTTCTAGTGACTGATACAAGTTTTGGACTGGAAATGTGATTTCTGCTTGAGATGAGGCTTATCTTCTTGGGGTTAATACAGTTCATCCATCTAACTTGTCAGTAAAATTGCATATTTTGTCAACACAATCAAAATCTGTCTATGTTTATGAACTGATTAACACAAACTGAAGGAGATGTCTTCAGTGGGCCCATAAGACATAGTTACCTGTAATCAAATTCACTGAGTATGTACTCCTTACAATAAAGTATTCAAAATGCATGAAAGAAGTGATCTTCTGTTTGGGAATTTCACCTTCAATGAAGCAACAATAGAATTTTCTATGTGTCATGCCATGGATTCTGTCAATGAACTTTCTGCTTGTCATTTCTTAGTGTGCATAACTGTATCAAGATTTCTCAGTGCGTAAGAACTTTTCTGGGAAATCCTCAAAAGAAAAAGGAAAAGGAAAAAGATGAAAAAGAAAAAATGAGATAAAAGAAAGAAAGGAGAGGAAAGGGGGAAAAAAAAAGGAAAAAAAGAGTGGAATAGTTCAGATACATAGATCTGGCAAAGTATCCCATGACAAAAGTGATATTGATCTAAAAACTTAATGCTATTATCTAAGCAGTTTCCAATTGTTCCTAAAACTATTATAGCATAAAGAACGTTGCCAGTTCCTTAGAGAAGGAAACTCATTAGGATTGGAAGAATTAGCTGAAATTGAAATTCTCTGACATCTTCATGAAGAAAAGAAGTCTATTTCATTGCAAACAATTCAGATTTTAAGAGATTATGTCAGGTTGTAAATGTCTGCACAGTTAAGAAAATAGCTTTTCTGATAATAATGTATTTCTAATTTTCACATAATAAACCCTAAGAACTGATGACTAGAAAGACATTATAATAATGGGGAAGGCTCTGTTACAACATTAGTACAGATATTGAAGTTGTTAGAGAAATTACTTTGCAAGAAATTTGCATGCAAAAAGCTGGAGCAATGAGAAAATGATGTCAGAACTGTTAGGTGTGGTTCTCCCCTGTTGGGTGTCATGAGTCATCTGTACTAGTTTTTCATGAGGGCAGAAGGACACTTGGCAGGAACTTTTTGCTAAGGCTTCTCTGGAGGTACCTACTGCAATCTGAAACATCTGTGGCCACACACATACCGGCACCACAGCCAGAAGTGTGTCTGGAAGGGCCAGCGAGACCATGAGGACTTCTAGCCCTGCACAGTCCTTAGCCACAACTGAAGCACAAGGTGTGCGACCAACTGGGACCAATCATGATAAGTAACATGTTTTGAGACAAGATGTGATGGTTTTATTCACCTTTAATGCCAAAAGGCAAATCACCAACTTCATAATTCACCATAAAGGGCACTGCACTTCTTGGGGTGAATTTTCTGACTTCCACCTGGTAAGTGCTGCACCCCAGGGAAGGTCAATCAGCAGGCAGAAACTGCTAGCAACCACAGCTGGTCCTTAGCACACAGCTGACGAATACGAGCTGTTAGACAGCGCCCATATGGTGTCTGAATGAGGCACCGCTTTGTCCATGCTGAGGAAGAGATTGCTTCTGAAGATCTTCCAAAGGCCATGCAGTGGAATTTAAACCTTAAATAATTCAGTGCTAAGATTATTTTTCTCACTTCTGCTCAGTCCCCAAAATTTTATTACTTATGACATAATATGGATGACCCCTCTGAAATCCCAATTAAGAACTGTACAAAGAAATGACTTTGTGCTAGTGCTGGTGATTTGTCTCTCCTTGTAAATGTGACCATATTTTAATAACCTGGACAATATGCATATGTAACACAGTCTACTTCTAAGCAAAATCAAGCACTTCCTGCACATTAGAGAGATTCTCTCAGTTTTAAAGAGGCTCTGGAAAGAGAAGCTTTGTTTGACCATTTGCTGGATCTGTGGCTATCCTTGGGGGTATGATATATGGCTAAGCATTGTGTTATGATACAACACAAATATAATTTAATAACTTGGGTGTCAAATGGCTAAGATTTATGGTCAGTGAGGCTAAACACTCACAAAGGATTGCTCCAGAGATGCTGTTCTATTGGATTAAGAGAGAAAAACTGGATATCGCAATGTTTTAGACAGCACAGCTCTATGGGACTGGAGGTTTTGGATCACTTTTTGCACTGTATTAATATTTTCTTGTTGCAGTTCCAGAAACTCTTTTTTCTGGAATATTATAGTTTTCTGTGTTCATTCTGTGTAAATTAAAAGCATGTTATTATTTTGTAACTGAAGAGTATGAATCATGTGCTGCTGTTTAAACAACAGGCTGCTGAGTCGGCCAGATGCGGATCCTTTCATCTTTGTGTCCCTGCAAATGTTTGTGTGAGCAGCTTGCAGGGTCTCTGACTTACAAGAAGATCCAATCTGTGATGAGTGGGCAGATGCTTTTCATTTTCAAAAAAAAAAAAAAGAAAAAAGAGGAAAGAAAGAAAGAAGCAAGCTTGCAAAAGCCTTTCCAAATCAGTAAGCTGGAGGCAAAGGGGAACTGAATGGGGATTTGTGAGGCACCGCCATGGTGACCAGAGGCCTGCATGTCACAAGCTTGATCAAGGGCAAGGTCCCACCCAGCTGCAGCAGCTGGAGTAGCCTGAACTTTTAAAAATGTGCTGCAGTTTGTAAGGAAGAGTCTCTTTGCTGCCTTTCACAATGTCCTTGGTGACAGGTTGTCCCATTTGGCAGCTGTCCTGTGCTCCTCTGCAGTAGCTGATACTTGTCCCAGCTAGCAACAGCTCTCCAGCTCTGCTGGAGTTGCCACTGCCTCCAGGCTCCTAGAGGAGCCTTATGCCATCAGTACTGCCCACACACGCATCCAGCCAGCAACGGCATTTGTACAATGGTCTTCATACAATGGCCTTTGTGAGGGCCCTGGTTTGTTGGGCTTCATGGTGATGCGATGATAGTTGGAGCAGATGATCTTGGTGGTCTTTTCCGACCTTAATGATTCTGTGATTCTATAAAATAGTGAAGCAACGGGAGAAATCAGCAGAATGTCCCATTGCCTGCTACAGTGAGTTAGGGAAGGACTTTTCTGCCTTCAGCTGCACATGCAGAACACTTCAGTTATGTGGGGTTTAATGTCAGAGGTGAGGGCTGGACCTGGTGTCGTGCTCTATTGCCTTACGGTTGCCAATGTTCTTCAGGGATTTTCATTCAACCCACCCTGGTGCAGTCAGCCGCACACGTGGGTAAGGTCATCTGCACTTTTGCTAACCGGGCCTAAACATGCAGGAAATTGTAAACATATGACTGTCTACACAACATTCCATGAGCTGTGTGGTTGAGATCTGGGTCCATGCTTCTCTTGCCAGGCAAACTTGGGGTTGGTTTTGTTTTCCTTATGTGTTTTTCATAAGAGAGCAAGTCCTGTCCACAAGTCTTTCTGCAGTGAAAGAAGAACATCAACATTTTCAACTGATATTTTTGGAAAGAGGCAGAATCCTATTCTATTTGAAGAAGGAATGCAGTGCTTTTCTACAGCTAAAAACCATAACTTCTTGGGTTTTCTTTTCCCCTTTTCCTTATCTATCTTACCCTGGTGGCCAGAGATCAATTTGTAGCCCAGCCATGGGATGCCGCTGTGATCCTGGTTAAGTCACTCCCATCCTCCATTTCCCTTCCTGCACAATGGAGACACTGCTTCCCCATGGGATGCTCAGGAGGACAAATTCCACCCCTCCAGTCTCTGAGGAGGCTCCCTGCTAGATCTGTAACTTTGTCTGCAGGCAAAGGAGGTCATAATTCACCTGCCCACCTTCATAAAGTATTTTGAGACCCTCACTTGATAAATGCTATCCCCAAAGGCTGAGGGATCTGGGGGGGGGGCAAGGAGGAAAGGAGAAGGCAAGGTTTATGATGTATTTATTAATTCCAGCCCCAGAAGAAGCCTCCTGGTGGGGAGGGGAACCAAATGGAGATTTCTTCCCATGCTGATGAAATTACTGGGATCACATTTGCAAAAATAATGAAGGGTTTGGAACATTAGTTGTCCTGGGGCTTGAGCCAGACTTAATTTAAGTATAAGTCTAATCAGTTACTCTGACCCTCAGTGGTTCTATCTTGCCCATGCTGATTTACTGGGCAATGTTAACACTAGCACTGTAATACATATGTAGTAGGGGTTGTCACTGCTCGCCAGCTTTTAAGGTAAGCTGTTTCTTAACAGAATTTCAGCTAGAGATAACAACTGTGTTTCAAAGCAGACGCTTTATCTGAATGTAACTAAGGAAAATGCACTGGACTGGTTCCAGGGCTCCGTAAAGACTCTGCAGCGTGGCGGGGCCTCCTACAGCCGTCACTGCCCTCCCCACGTAGATCTGCAGGCTTAAAACGCAAAGGGAGACGTAAAGCAGAGGGGAAACGAAAAACACGGAGCTGCGCGCCGCGCCACCCTGTGCCGAGCTGTACCATGCCGCGCCGCGCCGCCACAGGGGGGCGCTGTTTCCATCGTCGCAGCCAGGTGCTCGGCATCAGCCACCAGGTGGCAGCACCGCCCCGCCGCCGCCTCCCGCCCCGGGCCGTCCCGTGTGAGGCAGGTGTTCCTCTCTGGTTGAAGAGGGTGGACTTGAGTGCCGGGAATTAAGCGCTGCTCTCATTGTATGAAATGAGACAAGCAAATACGTTTGCAAGTGAGAAAGGGAAGTCGCTGTAGATAAAGCTGTGGCGGGATGAGGGGTGCGGCCCCTATAGCAGGAGAGCCTGAAACACACAGCCCCGAAATGCTCTGAATGAAGAGATACTCTGGGAGGTGCATGAGTGCAGAGGTCTAAATGGTCCTCTGAACAAGGGGCATAGGTAGGGTTTGGTCCTCTGAACAGAGAAAATGCTATCCTATGTGCCATTGCAGCTCTTCCTGGAAATCAGGTAGTGGCTGTGGCTGTGGGAAGACAGACAGGCAGCCACTGGGAAGGAAGAGCGCCGTGACTTCAGGTACTCAGGCATGGACAGCACTGCCTAACGTTCATCGCAGTGCCAGCACCTCTGGCAGGATGAGTGGGCTCATCCTAATTCACAGAGCACAATGAAAACATTCCCTCATGGGCACATCTAGCCCTGCTGTACTCGTGGCTGGTCCTGGGCACAAGCAGGACACATCAGGTGTCTTTCACAGATGAGGCTCACATCACAGGAGTAAAGGAAGCCGAGTAAGAGGCAAACTGGCATTGTGATACTGTCCCATGGCTGCTGCTAAGGGATGTGAGACTAACCATAGACTGCACACAGCAGAGGAGGTTGAGGCCAGCTTCTCTGGGCTCTGGCAAGCTCTGCTGTGCTCTGACCTTCCTCTGAGATACAGAGGCTTCCTCAGGAAGTGTGTCACGCTGTGGAAATGTGCAGATGCTATGCACATGCAGCAGCAGAGTACTTCTGTGCCACAAAGCAGCAGCCGCACGGTGGCATTAGCCAGAGGCCCCAGGTGGGTATCTGAAAGCATAGAAGTATCATAAGCCAGGCATATATTATAAAACATTGCAACTCCATGGAGAAATAGGAGGTAGAGGGTGGCACTATCACTGCAATCATGCCACCAGCCTATGGGATTTGTAAGCAGACATTACATGTATACAGAAAGGAGAAATTTCTAGGCAGAGAATGAACTATTCCCTGTGCTGCTTTGATGGAAACATTCTTGCCAGTTCACCTTTGGCCATAAGTGGAATGTGCCTTCCTACAATAAGCAGCTTGGTGAATAAGCCATGGCTGAGTGCACTCATGTCACCACCTGACATTAGACTGCAGTGGGAGGAAAGAACATTGCCCATTGTCTCTACTGAGCCTTCACATATCTTCTATGCGATGAAAGATATCTATCAACCTACCTAAAAACCTTTCTCAAAGGGAGTTCTAGACAGTCAAATCAGACACTGAACTCAATAGGGTACTGGAGGCAGTAAAATTCAGAGTACTTTTGGACTGGAATTATCATCAGCTGCAAATGCAGTAGCAGATGAATCCTATCTGCTGAGGGAGGAGAACAGAAGTTGAATTGTTTTTTTAGAAGTGCTAAGCAATTTCAGAGATGATGACATGGTAGGGATCATCATACTGAACTCCACATACAGACACTGGGTTCCCATTTCAGTAGTTGAAGATGTAATCAGTATTGTCAGTGAATTATAGGTTATTATTGCCTTGATCTTAAACTACTTCTCTGAACAAACTAGATGTGCTTTAAAATGATTTTTCTTCCACCAGCTGTGCAAGGATCTGCAAGGACCATGTTTATCTGTGCACACCTACACTGCAGTTGTCTAAAATTCAAAGTCTCTTCCTACCTATGTGGTGTGTCCATGCTTCCCACACCAGAAAAAGACCTACTGGTGACAATGGCCACAGCCCAAACTGCATTATCACCGATGGTGTTTAGAGGCTTAGAGTAATTGTGAGAGACAAAGCAAGAAAGCAGAAAATAATAGGTTGAGATGGCCAACACACATGGATTTATAGACAAAACCCAGAGGTAGGAGTGATGAGTACAGCCCTCTACTGCTGTCTTTTGAGACTTAGAATGGTGACACATAGCAAGGACCAACAGGACACAACCTTTTGATGTGCAGCACAGACGTGTTGTTGCAACCTAGAGCTATGAGCTTAGGCAGTAACAGCTTGTGTTTTTTACTACTGGTTCGATCCTTTTTACGTCAGCCAACAAGCGAGGAACATGTCCACTTCTATGGGCCAGATGAGGTTTCTTGCCAAAGTACAGAGAAGCAGGCTGTGCTGCCCGAAAGGATTTATGCTCCTTCAAACACTGTATAACTCTATACATCTCTTGTCTGTTATGTATTTATATGCCTTGGCTGAAACACAAGAGTTTCTTCTGTAAAGATGTGAGGTTTTGCTCAGATTTCATATATTTAGTTGAAAACATTTTGGAAGTGCTGATGCACCGATACTCAGTTCTCTCTGTGTCTCTTTGGTGATAGTCATACATTGGCATCAGTTCAAAGGACAGGCAAATCCAGTGGAAGAAACCCTTCTGCATTTCTATTAATTCCAACCTGCTTTTTCTTCTTTTCCTGACCGTGTAATTCCATCCCTCTGTTGTGCAGGTTTGGGTTCCCTGAGCATCAATGTCAGTGCGTGGCGAGTGATGGCAGTGTGTTTCAAGACCGGGGGCAGTGAAGAAAGAAAAGTACAGTTCTCTTTTGGCCAGGGTGAGTTACTTCAGCTCACTGCATCGTCTGAAGCCATACATACTCCTAATGCAGACTATTGGTCAAACCTTGTAGTGGCAAAACACGTTAATCTAAGCACATGAATTGTTTTTTCCCCTTCAAAGCTCAGATGCTTTAAATTCAGCATGTGTATACTACTCAGCTGGATGAGATGCTCTTTTTCAGGCTTCAACGTGTAAAGTCCTTTTGTAGAGAGATCCTTCTGTGGGTGTGAGACATATTGTGGTCTGTTAAGAGTTGGTTTCCTTTTAAGACATTCTGGGACAATCTGTGAATTCCTTTACTTACATTTGTGTGCAGTTACCCATGCACACAGATCCACTATAGTTGAGGGCTTGCCAATACAAGTGTGGGATTTACATTTCCCAGTCCTTCTGGAGGTTGCAAAATGTTAAGCGTTCTCAGCAGTTCTGGAGAAAAATGACTTTTTGTGGTATTTCCAAAACCAGGTGTTCCTTGCCACAAAATGTCTATTCCTTTCCTTCCCTGCAGAACTATATGTACTCAAGCGAAGCAGCAAGATGGTCCCATACCATGGCTTTGGAGATTAGTGCTCCTAAGGTGAAAATCAGCAATGTGCAGTGTTAACTCTAGCATTGGAAGCCTGCTGGATTAAGCCATGGAAGCAGACAAAGAGCCACTTAGAAATGCCATGGGTGACAATAGTCTGTGGTGGGTTCATTCATCCTGGGGTAGTACTGTATGTGGGAAGAGAATGCTGACTAACAATGCCACAGCTGCTTTCCCAACCCACACGCTGGTCGTGTGTAGGTCCTCTTCAGCACAACGGGGATGAGGGCTGCAGAAATAGTTGCCTTTCACTCCATTGAAAATGGCTACAAAGCATTAAAGCCTGGCTGAGTGAGAAGGTCTCACCCAAGTCAGTGTGAGGGTGTTAAGAGGCACAACTGTTCAGTGTAACTTTTTGGACAGATAAGTTGTTTGCAGATTGTTCTCTATCTGAAAGGACAACATTAACAGCGTTATGCAGTCAGAATGCTGTACGTGCAATGCTTGTTCAGAGTGAGTGACTGAGAGGTTTCATACAAAATTCAGTATTTATGCTATTATTGCTATTTTTCTTTTTATTGTTGGCTTCAGCACTTATTTCGTATGCATTCTACGTGATCTTCCAGGAATTGTTTATGCAGTTTTTCATGGAGGCCTTTGAAGGCTTCCCCCATTAGTGACCGAATACCAGGAAATGTAGTTTTCTGTTCCTGCATAAACTGGTCAAGTGTGACTTGAATCTTCATACATGCCACAAAGAACAGCATTTCTTCCTGCCTATACATACATACAAACAAATATATTCACTTATATGTGCACAGACCCAATTTCTGTAGCTGTGTGTGAAAGCTCTCACTAAATGAATGTTCCTTGGAGAAGAAAATGATCTTTCTTCAAGATATTGTACACTTAGGGATATTTCACTGTAAATTATTATTCTGAACAGTGCCAGATTTTAATGAGAATTATTAAATAATAACGAAAAAAATATATAGTGTAATATCAAACATCGTGCAGTAATATCATGAAGGTAGAGTATGATCACATTCATACTTTTCTTTGTCTCCGTTATGTACTATTGGATCTAAAGCTGAAGGCCATTCTCATATAAGATTCATGTTCTAGTTTCAGGACATGCTTTGTTCACATTCTGCCGCAATCTCAGGCTCACTGTCTTGGGATGCTTTGACAAGCTTATCAGTTCCAATCACCTGCACAATGATGCTGCCGCACAAAGAGGCTCTCTCCTAAATTTACTCTGTGATTATTTTTCCTTCTTCTATACTGTGAGCTCTAAAAATAAGAATAAATGGAATTCCCAGTTTCCAAAGTCAAAGACAGCGTGAATTGATATTGCCCACCGAAATGCAGTGAGACTAAATCAATAACATCTGCAATAAGGCATAATGAAGACAAAATTATATCTCAGCTTTCCCGAACAGCTGCGAATCTATTTTTAATGATCCTCATTTTTGGCAGCCGGCTAAACAACTTTTAAAATGTCCTAGAAAATGGATTGTTAAGTAGATCAGCAATGCAGAACACTGAGATGCCATTAATTGCAGCTTCTTCTGTGTGGTCTGTAATACTTGGCACAAAAACACCTTCGTTCTATGGCTAGACTTGAAAACATATGTGGCACCCTGGGGTAGCTGGAAAAAAAAGTGATTTTAAATAGGTGACTTGAGAAATAATGTGGTGTGATTGCTACCACTGATTTGTATTTTCTTTAGGTAGGGTTTTTAAGGAAACTCTATCTGTTTTCACAGGCTTTCCCCATCATTCAGTGATACCACTCTGTATGATGACAGCTCAGTACACTGATAACCAGGCTCCTCGGCTTGTCTTCTCAGGTTCTCAGCATGGCATCTCATTCTGGAAAGGCTAAAGGAGTCAGTTTTCTCCTGGTATTGATGGAGTTCATCAAAGCAAGGTTCACTGTGGCATTTTAAGTCTCAGTGTAATGTGTATCTTTCAAAAAATACAGAGTATACAGTGACAGTGAAGGTGGTGAAAGAGAGAGGTGAACTGAGAGGTGCATTCGGTTATTCTTCGCATTAAGTCACACATAGGTCATACTCACCTAGCCTGAGCTAGCCTTGTAGCAAGCCAGAAAATGGGGAGAGAAATTTCCTGGTGATGTTACACAAGATGAATCAATGAGGTTGTTATGGGGCTGTGATTGCATGCTGATTTGAACAATGCTGAAGCCCTAATCTGATGAGTATTGCTCTTCCTTAAACACAGCAATGAGATTGAGTCTATATTTATCAGTTCTGTCTGGTACAAACTTGATATTACTGATCACATTCGTCCTGCTGTTCCACAAACTGCGTGCTCCTTTCCTAGTGAATGTATGGTCCAAATATAAGTCTCCACTGCTCTTTGGAAGCCTCTTGGTGGCTCCTAAGTACATGTATGGTTTCTTCAGCTGATTCCTTTCCCTGGAAAGACTGGGGAGGGTGGGTGTGACACTGTACTACTCACAGTAGCAGAGTTGGTGTTATGGAGCATGCTCCTTTAAGTACACACATGTGAGAATGATCATCAGACACAATCAGCATAACTTTGGTCATCTACTGGTGATCTGTTTTAAAATATTTGGTAATTGATCAAACAAATGAAATAAACATCTGAACTTAAATTTCTTTCATGTACACTTGAGTGCTGTCCTTATGGCACTCTCATTTACTGTCATTATCTGTTCAATTGACCCAGTATCTCTCTCATTGGATTTTAAGCATCCCTTGTACTGGTGTGCTGTGAAGCACCTTTGTGTCAATGTTCATTCCACGTGGACTTCCAGTTGCCTTATTTTGCTTGGATGACCGTTGTTTGGCTTTCAGATTGGCAACGTCAAGAAACTAGTCAGTAGGTCATCTATTTTCCCTTGTAGTATGTTACCTTTTCAGCAAAAAATGACTTTGTTCCTGATTTTCATCTGTTTCTGATTCCTGCCTCATGTCGTTCCAGTGTTTTTCTGTTCACATTTTGAGATGTGAATTTCATGGCTGAGGGAGCGCAGTGCTCCCAAAATGGCTCCACAGTGGAAAAAGTACTCCATGTCTGTCTACCATATTTATCTTTGAAATCACAGCAGAATAAAAATATTCTTTGGAGGGTAGGAAGGAATATTAATCTCTTGAACTTGTTTTTCTGAATCCTCAATGCCTTTGTCTCCTCCATATCTGGATAACTAAGAGCTCTGTTTTCATGTTTGGAAAGCAGTTGCTATGGTCTAAGTTGATTAAGCAGGTTAAGGAGAGACCACACAGGGCTATGTAATGAGGATTTTATTTTTACTTATTTTAAACACAAGTTTTCCACTCTTTGTCTAAGCAAAAATAGCACAAACATATATAGCTAGTTTCTGAGTGGCAAAACATCATATCTTTCCATAGATGGGGTATTTTTAATAGGCATTTAACAACTCATCTGGTTACCCAGCAATACAACCCTTCTGTCTGTCCTCCTCAAGCATTTCTTTAGGACTAGATCAGATTATTTGTTCTACTCTTCTGTGTCCCTCAGTTGCTCCCAGGTCACTCTGAATTCAGCTTTGCCTTTGCCTTTAATTTTTCTGTTTACCACTGGCAAGATCCTGTGCAAACCTTTCCCTTTTTCTCTCTATTTGACCTTTGAGTAAACCTGGCCTTGCCATTTTTAATAACTTTATTGTTATAGGGAATGAAAAACAAGCTCAGAAATTCCCGAATAAACATGCAACCATACAATTAGATAAAGAATGTTTTATGTATCAGGAGGGTGATAACTGGGGTATTTTGAAAGAGAGGACAGCGAAACTGCTTAAAGACATCAGGTTGCATATATGATATCTCACAGAAGAACATTACAAGGTATAGTTCATGAATCAGAGGAACATCCCTTTGTCTCTGGAGAATTTTAATGAAGAGAATGAAATTCCCATCATGTCTAAACCAGAAATTAACATGCATCACTTTTTTCTTCCCATGGCTCTTACTGCCAGCTTCAGCTATTTTGAAATATTTGGGGCCAAAGCAGGAGCAAATCTCTAGAGGGAAGAAAGCTATTAACATTGCCAATAGTTCACAACACAGCTTTGTTTCTTGAAAGGCATAGATACAGCAGGAGGTGCTCTGTGTGGCTACACGATAGCTGCACTATTTTGAAATAATGGCCTCTGGGGCCCTGAGCCTATGAAACATTTCTCACATGACCGAGAGACCCCTGGGTTGTGTCAGAGCTCCTTGCAAGAGGCAGGGATTGCTGGACTCCTGCTCTGAGAGTCACCAGTAGGAAACCTACAAGACTGGTCCACATTTTGGACCAAAGTGATAAAATGAATTTTACTAGGCTTTGTGGCTGGCCTCTACAGTTCAAGAGACTTTTTTATCTCAAGGCTCAGCCTGTGTTCGTGCTATCTGCTGAAGAGAAATGGTCCTTTAGTCTTTTTTTTTTTTTTGACAAAATCTTCTCAGACAGACCTTTTCATACTGCACCCGTATCTTATGCAGTTGACAGGAGTTCAGGGATTTTAGTGAAATGCAAGGGTGTGCAATTATAAAGTAAGGGTGGATGAATGGGACCTCAGCTGCAAGACCTCACACTTTTTCTTTTTTTTTTTCATTTAATACACATTCCAAATATGCTACAAATGCTATATAACAAACTGATGCAATACAGGGGAACACTGATACCAATGTATCTAGCTATTTCATATTGGAATTTTCTGCTCAGTATGTGAAACTGGCAAACTATCTCCAGTAATGTATTTACTCTATTTTGATGCACCAGTAAAGTTAATTTCTTCAGTGAAGATAGCTGTATGGGGCATAATTTATGTGTGTGTCATATCTGCATGTTAATGACTGTGAGTTTTCTCCCCAGTTGGCCCTTGAAATCAGAACTTGCAGATTCCGTGTTCATTAGGTCAAAATTAACAATAATTTACTCTTCACTGCATGCTGGTAAACAGAGAGGAACCAGATGTGTGATGTGGGCATTACATGTGGAAGCTGGTATGTAAATTTTTCACAAAAAATGTCTGAATAGGTTTTAAATAAAAATAGATGCAGAACTATAGGATCACAGAACTTGTTACTTTTCTATGGGGAAATGGTTTCCTTGAGGAGGCTCAAAACACTCAAAGCACTTAGCTTAGTTCCCAGTCCCTATAAATGCTATAATCTCAAAATTTTTTAAAAAGGGTCTATTTTAAATTACATATTAAATGTAAATAATAATTTAAATATTAATTTTAACTTAAAAGTCAAGTGAGACTCTACATCTTCTCTTCAGTACATATTCTACTTTTGGTTATTTCATATAATTATTTCCTCCAATTTCAAAATATTTCCTTTTTCTGCATGAGAGACCCACATAATCAGTAAAAGAAACTAAGTGAATATGTGGATGAGAGAAAATTATTAGAGGCAAAGTGGTGTCAAGTTAACTCACGGTGCAAGTGAAATAACAGAAAGCCATTGTTCAGCTGTAGGAGGAATATGATTGTGTGTGGTAGACTACAAATTTCAACTCTGTTAAGGAAAAAATGTGATTTTTAAATCTAAGTGTTGCTTTTAATATGGTGTATTCAAAATTTGCCCTTCATAAGAGCAAGCCAACTTTCAATTTAACAGTGTTAGCCTATAATTCTAATGTAAAAATGAAGTCCTTGGGTTGTACTTTGCGGTATCTGTGTAGGCAAATAAGAGATATTTGTGCTTTTACAGCAGTTTAATTTAGGACAACCACTGAGATTCACCTCCAAATAACATGCTTGTAACATATCATCAAAAGACCTGGCACGGCTGGAATAGCCTTGTAATCAAACACTTCATGATTTAAAACAAAATTAAAATAAAATAATCGCTGCTTAATACTGCCGAGAGGAATGTTAAGTATGATCTACCTAAGAGCTGGTGTGTTGTTAAATAATAATAATTAAAAAACAGTCCAGTATGTCTGTATTCCTTCATGTTTCTACTGGTAACCCCATGGTTAAGTCAAGTAATGATTGATTTTGATAGAATTATAGCTATTATAAACTGTAATCAGCAGAGGATGAGAATAATTACGCAGAGAAAGGGAAAACGGCTGAAACATGGCTGAGCAATATTCTGATTGATGGCAAAGTCATTTCCTGGCTGTTAATGACTGATTTTTCAACAGTCAGCACAAGCACTAACCCAGTGGGAGAAAAGGGAAAGGAATGGTCATGTTATAAAGAGAACTACTGTCCTCAGCTTATCGTTTTAATTAGGAATGGGTGAACGGGCTTGGGGAAAAAAAAAACATTGACTGTTGTTCAGGACCGTCTCTGCATGACAAGGCTGCAGCGTGGGCTGAGCGCTTTTGGAATGGCTCTGAGTTGGCTCTTGCCTTGCCCTGGAAGTGCCCAATTATCCTTCACCTCATTCAAGCTCCTGAACTCCCAAGTCCTGACAAAATGTCCTGGGAGGGACGCATTTGGTATGGGCGTGAGCAGAGTGGAATGGTAGAAACAACAGAAATCCCATCCCAGCGAGACCTTGAGATGATCTAGCTGATCTGAAAAGTTCTCTGTCAGTGAAAGCTTGGTTGATCTACCTTTGGGATTTTGGTATTGTGCTCCCCTTTACTCTAAGGACCCTCAGATGAAGCAGGTACCAGAACCTTGTGTCCTGTCTGCGAGCTTCCCTCCTCGATCGCTTGCATCTGCTTGCCTCCAGCCCTCTGACCTCTCTCATTCTGCTCTCAGGAGAAAGTCATGTCCCCTCCTGAAAGGCTAATTACCTGCCCCTTACCACATTTCCGTATGCCTGCACATATGCACTCAGGGCACAGCGAGTGAGCACAGTGGGGAGCGGGATGCTGAGCAGAAAATAATCACTCTGATCTCACAAAAGCCCCCGGAGGAATGTCTGAGGGGGATGCATGTGTGCTTTCTTGTCCTAAAATAATTTTAATTTCTGTTTTATGCTGCATGAGGTCATGAAATGGACAAGCCTTCAGAGCTCTGAGCTCCAGTTGACAGCCGTGTGCTCTCTAAACTCTGACACTTCCAAATAAGAGCCTAATTTATCTTATCAGTTACAACCATAAAATAGGGTAAGTGATGGAAATGGATTAAAACCCATAAAACTGAGGGAAGCAAGACAGCTGTGATGCAGAAAGTGACAGACACTGCCCTGCAGGGTCCTGCTGACTTTGAAGAAACTTGTAGATAGTTTACTGCTGGCTCCACAAAGTGTCTCTTGTCGCGCTAATGTTCCCATCAGTTTTGAGCGTGCAGGGAAGCTCAAGGAACGCGCTTTCTCAGATCCCTCTTCCCTGTCTCAGTACAAAGACGACATAGGTATCAGCTTTTGAGAGCCAGAAAGCCTGGGTGTATATTGAAGAGTATACTTGCCTGCAGAGCTGCGACAAACACTTCTACAAGCAATTTTCCATCTGCCTGGGAAATTATGCCCATATAATGCCTAACATTTCTGGCTAATTTTGAAAGCAGCATGGAAAAACCTAGGTGGTGGATATTCAATTAATTGCAGAACTCCAAAATTTCCATTGCTATTCTAAATTTCCCTATTCTAAAGGATGTAATGCCAGCTTGATATGAGTGTTATTTCACTGATGCTAGTGGAGTTGTACCAATCAGTGGAAACAGTTGGAGTGTAGAATGCAGTTAGCAGCTGTATCTCCTCCCAACAGCAGGTCAAATGCATCTCAGCAGTCAAAAGTAGCAGAAAAGAAGGGAGATCAGCAGAACGAATGTTAGAAACATAAAATGTCTGTAATTTAGACTTGATAGCACTGGGATTGTTCATTAGGGACAGTAAAAGAGACAAATAGACAGAGAGAAAGATGAACTACTTACAAGCAGCATATATGGTGGAGTAATAAATCCTTCTACTGGCTCATTGAAAGGCTCACTGAATAGATTGTGGTTTCCCTCTTTAACTTTTCAGGCATTTGTCCTGAAATCTCTGGACTACCACAGAAGCCTACCGACCACTGTCCAAAGGTGGAACTGATGATCCTCAATTTTCTTCCAAGCCCATTTACTAGCAACTTAAATCTCTGTTCAACAACCTCTTTGCCTTGGAGATGATAGCAGAAATTTGCACGAATGCAGGAGGTTGTAGAATTCCTCTCCTTTTATTTCTCTGTTTTTTTGTTTTTTTTTTTCCCTCCATGCTCATTTTGTGGACATGATTTCAGAGTGAAATACTGAGCAATGTGTGGGTCACAGGCGACTCACCGAACCCTGAGCTTTCAATAACATTTTAGTAAGGGAGAAGAAACATGAAGGCTAGGAATAGCATGCAGCAGTTTGCCTCCTGGTTTTATATTGGTTCAGATCTTTTCTTTCCTATTGTAGAGTACATTTGTAGTGAGCATTGCATTTGAGGAAATTATGCCTAGCTGGAAGCACATGGATAGTCCAGTAGTTTTTATTTACTCTGTTTAGTAAAAAGCATATATATCTTGAATGTGTGTGGTCAGCAGGGGTAAAAGGTGCCAGGCTGATGCTGCTGTACATTGCAGTGTTCTAGTCAAAGGGGAGGCTAGGCTACAAGAGTACCCATTTCCCATGCCATCCTTGTTATTTGCAGATGGGCTGCACTTGGGTTCACCTGAGCTCTCAGCAGGCCCTCTCGTTCTTCATAACTTAGGCAAAGCCTTTTCTCCTTGGCATCTCCCTTAAATGGTTATGCTGACTCAATCTGTTCCTTCTGCACCTGGTGCAGTGGGAAGAGGAACAAGGTTGCTGTGCCAGTGCAGCAGAATGCTGCTGTAAACCACTGTCTTTTAGTGAAAGCCTTGGGAAAGCAGGCACCTACCACAGGCAGTGATTTCCACTGTGTCCTCAGCTACCCGCTTTAGCAGGAGTCATCTTAGTCATAATCTGTGACGTGGTTTTGACCTGAACCAGACAGCTTCTCCTAGCCACATCTCTCATGTCTTTTTCACGAGATGCCATCTCCTCTACCCCAGGCACTTCCAGAATCCCTGGTTTAAAAGATGATTTTCTTGGGACTGAACAGGTCTCAGTGGATCTGGAAACATAAGCTGTTCAGTCTGCCTAGAAAATTAGGTATCTTCTTAGACATCAAACTGAGGACACAGTTTAGATCTCTTCTTTCCCCTCTGCTTTGAAAACAGTTTGCTTCATATTGTGAAACTTAGGTGAGCCTTTGGCGGAAAGCTTCTTGCAAACCAATCTCATCAGCTAATTTCAGCTAAGGGCATCACTGGACGCTAGAAGATAGCTGAGGCCACCAGCGATGTTGCCAGGCATTGCCAGCTACCATGATGTTATCCGGCAACTTTTTGAGTGACGACCAGCTCCTCAAAACTCTTGTGAGAAAGATACGTCTTTTTTTCCTGGGAAAGGTCAGCTTGGTGCTTGCAAATCAAGTACAAGAACAGTGAGCTTGCTGGGTTTTGTTTTCCATTTTTCCCCCTCTGGAGAGGAAATTGTGAGTCATGGTTCCAGCCATCTGAAACATAACAATGTTGATGGCCAGATCAACAAACAGCCTAACAGAAGGCCATGAAAGGAGGGGGGGATGACAGCCAAATGTCCTTGCCTGAGCAAATGCAGCTAGCAAAACTTTGTCATCCAAGCTCTTCGGATGCCAAATGTGTTCACTGAGTAAATAAGGCAGCTGGGTTGTTCCTTTTCAGGAAAAAGAACAGGAAAAAGATTCCTGCAGTAGGTGACAGGCAAAGAAGCTGTCAGAGGGGAATGTACTGCAGCTCTGCACTGAAGCCCATCTTGCCAGAGATTTAACTTCACGCCATGCATTCCACTACTACTCAAGTGTTCCTCCAGCTTGACCTGCTCTTCTCTTGCTCCCCGAGCAAACTTCTTGCCAAGGCTTTCTCAAGAGTGCTCTCAGATACCAAACAGCAGTTTGTTCTCTGGGGCTTTTTCACTCCTTAACAGCCTTTTTGGTCATGAGTTTATCTTTCCACTGGTACTGCACTTCAAGAACAGACATGGAAAAATGAAGTCAGGAGATAACGTGCAGTGCTGTGTAATGAGGGCACCAGCACTGAGATGTTTCTGAATTTTTTCAGAAGTGCCAAATAAATTCTATTCCATAAAAATGTCAAGAAGCCAATTTAAAGAAAAGGGAAGAAAGTTTCACAGTGAGTCACTGCTCTATATGTTGTGAAAATTTCAACAAAAATAAGCAGCTCCCCCAAAGCTGTATCCTCTTGGCAGAACAGAGCTTATAAGTAGTCTGAAGCTCTGCACAAGTCTGGGAGAGAAAGGAGAAAGTACCCATCTTTCATTAGAAAGGCTACTAATGCATCAGACAAATAGTGCTACAGAGACCTACCTGCTGTGTGTGTCCAGATCCTGTGGAACATGAGCACCTATCCATCCCATCATACCTGGAACTCACTGTCTCGTCACAGTCAAGCTTTTATCCCACAGTTTTGTCATGATCCTGAATGTCTCTCACGTGATGTAGTCCAGCTTTATTTGATAAGCCACACAAAAAGTGCTTAAGCCCAGCAACAACTCATGAGTCCAGAGGAAGCCTTGGTAAGTGTCACAGGATTCCACTTCACCTTTCAACCTCCATTCCCCAGGAACCATGGGTGATTTTAAAAATACTGCAGTGAGAAGAAATTAAACTTTGCTGCACTAAAGCCTCTGGAGGATTTGACTTTCTCAAATGCTTTAGTTACATAGAGGGGGAGTTAGAGTACCATGTCTGCACTTTTTATCTTGGATGGCCAACAGCAGGATTGTTACAAAAATATTTCTTGCAAGTATATTTGCACAAGAAAAGCATCTAACATGGCCAGAAGAAGCTCCTTCGTAAGGCTTTGTACTACTTTCTTCTTTGTGTTAAAGTGACAAAACATATAAATTACATTTGACTTGCTGAAATTTTACATGCACAAAAGTTGGCTGGGAAATGCACTTTATCTGAACTTTGTGGCCAATGACCAAACTAAATAAACCCAATTAATACTAATTTTTCTTACCCTTTCCCTGGTAAATAGAACTGCCTCAGGGATTTCTAATGGTAAGTTACCCTCTCAGTGTCTGGCTACTATATTGACAAGATATGTTTGCACTTTGAGTCTTTTTTCTCTTTCTCTGTAAATTTATCATACAGCTTTAGAATCCTCATTGCATTTTATAACTTTTCTTCACTCAGGGCATTCTGAACTTTTTTAGTTTATGTTTGGCATAAAAACAGTATAATCTTACTTGTGGGATGTGACTTAAATATTAAATATTTGTTATGTTTAAGAGCCTTTGGGTGGTGTGTGACTTGAATTGATACGAAGATATTTAGCAAATAAATCCGAGTTTCAAAGTAAAGAGAATAATTTATTGCCTGTGCAACATAAAAAATGAAGCCATACTACTGCCTCATCTCAGCATTTGCTCTGATATCTTCAAAGAGCGTTCTTTTAAAAATTAAATGTTACTTTTCTTTCAATGAAAAGTTGTTTTCTAGGATCAGTGCTATGAATATGTGCTGACGTTTGTACTAATTATGTTGTGTGAGGTTCATTGCTAAAAGAGTTGAGCAATCACAGATCTGAACAAAAGAATCCCTGCACTATTCCCTGTTTTACTCATAGAAGTAAAAATACTCTTACCCTGAGATGCTAATGCATAAAAGAAAAGGAAGATGAAGGGACAAGCTAGCAGAGAAATAGAGAGAGGAGGAAGCCCTTCACCTCTCAATCTTGTTGGTTCATGTGATGTTTGGAGCTGAGATGCACAGACACATTGTGACTTCATGTGCCAGTACTTACTGGTGTGCTCTGAACAAACTTCATCCCTATGAGGACGTAGGAGTGGTTGCAAAGATGCACTGAAGGTCACCGCACCTGATAGCATCTCTTTGAGTGTGGCCAAGAGGCAAAGGCAAGGACAGGGCAGGTAAGCCATGATCTTCTGGAGAGCACTGTCTAGAACCTTGCAGTTTGCTGGGATTGCTGCTTGAAAACAAGCCAAAATTTTCTCTTTTTTCTCTGTATTTGCTTTTTCTAGACTGCTAGTTCATGAAAATAGCACATAGGAGAGTGCGGGCCTGATCAAAATTTTCTTCTTAAGGGGACTCATCGGTGACATTGCTCAGCTTTGCTGTAAGTGGCTGAAATAATAAACACAACAAAGCCACAAACCCACACATTGTGCCAGATCCCTTTGGCAAAATGTCTGCAGAGCTTTCAAAATGTAACACAGAAATTGGGAAGCTTCTGCCACACAGAGAGCACTCCCTTAAGTCCTTGTATGCTTTGGATCTATTTAGTGATACATTCCATCCATAAAAGGGGAACTACATCGCTGTAGAGTATGACTGCATTTTCCACTTGGGGAATGTATATTTCACCTGATAGATGTGACATGAAACCATTTTGCAGACCATCCTGTCCAAAGACTGAAGGGCATTTTTGCAAAAGGACGGAGCATCTGCAGAAGCTGTCAAGAACTGATATGCTTTTGCCCCAAGTTAAATAGTAATGTATTAACTCTCAATGTGATTAGGATGGACTTCTGCCTAGAACATTAAAATTGGTTCTGAATGAAAATTGCTCTTCAGATGTTACTCTTCGTTAATGATATTATTGTTATTTTATTTTAATGTAATTAGGGTCATGTTCTTAAATAATAATAGTCATTGTTACAGTTTTCTCAAGTCAGCGTAGCATTACATTTAGCAATCTTAATAATGGCACAAAAGAGTTGTGAATCTCACCTGCCATGAGTACTACCTTCTGTTTCCTCATAATTTGGTTGTGCTTGAAACAGAAATTGTCCTTGAGGTGCATCAGAAATGTGCTATCTTGATCATTATAATTACCTGAGACTGAAATGCCATCTGGTTAAAATCAAGCCTTCTTATGTGCCTTTCTACTTTCTCCAAAATGTAATCCCACTTCTCACCCTGAAAAATTAGAACAATTGACATGTTTAAGCATTTTTCTGGTCTTACAGTTTAACAAATTGGTTTTTAATAGCTGCACTGGGCAATGAACTATCTGAGTCGAGCCATGGTGACCATTCCTATGCAGTGGTGGGCTGTTGGCTAATGAATCTCTGTTCCAAGGACTTTGGGAGGCTGGAAGGAGCTCATCAGGCAGGGCCAAGAGGATGTGCTTGGTATGTTTTAATGCCTTGAAAGGGCAGCACAGTGGGATGTAATGGAAAAACTGGCCTCTCTGTCTTGAGAAATAGAGATGCCACAAGTGTTAAAGAAAAAGCTCCCTATGTGCCCTCTCACTCTCTAGTAATGTAGTAATGCTGCAAGGAACAGTCTAGCCTTCAATTTAATTTCACTCATTCATGCATTTTTTACCCATGACATCACCCTGAAGTGATTGTAAAATTATAGCTGGGATACAAACTCAAGCAGAAGCTTATAGACTTTTCAGTGTGTCATAATGAACAAGAGATGTGGTGACTTGTGTCATCTATCAGCCTGATTCCCCATGCATATTTGTGTCTCGTGCAGTGCTCTGGTTAACTGTCTTCCAAGCTGTTCTACAACAGGTCTGACAAAAGGGAGGCCACAGCCATGTGAGAGTGAGTCCGGCCATGGAGGTGAGTAAAGGGTAACATATTTGTGTGATCAACCTTCTGAGGTGCCATAGTAACCCAGATGGGCATGGATCAGCAATGAGTTCACCTGCAGACCTGTAGTGAAACTAAGTTCCCTACAATTCCATTAGCCCCATCATAAATTAAAAGAACAACAAAAAAGCACTTTTAATTTCCTAAAGGGAAAAGATTAGGCAATGAAAAAAAAATAAAAATTAAAACCAACAAACAGCAGCAGAATTCTCTGTGCTGTAACAACAACGTTGTTCCCAACACCATAGCATGGACTTGGGGATCAGCTTTCAGAGCACAACAATACTTTCAGATATGTCTGGTCATGATTCTGTCATAACTCCCCGTCTTGTAAATATGTTTAATTTCTTCTAGCAGAGTATCTCTTCTTGCAGAAACAGAGATTTGTGCATTTATTCTCCACAGAAGTCATAATGCTACTGGAGTTTACAGACAGGTGCTCCAAATACCTACCTCCAAACCTCATTCACTGCAAAGTTTGGTGTCATCTGGCAGCAGAAGACATTAATCACCACTGAGAAGAGCAGGCTAACATTTCTAAGCTAGGAATGGCTTGTATCTGCTTCCCAAATAGCTTACCCTAACAGTTCTTTTTATTGAGATTGATTCCTCATATTTTGCTAGTTAGGGAATATAGTCCATTTATATTTATCTTGTATTGTAAACCTAATAATTGACATTGTTATTGTAGTTACTTTATGAGCCAATTTCTTAGTACCCGAGGGTGTTTTTATTACTACCCTTTTGGCCTTTACTTTAGAGTACTGAAAACATATGCAGTGGTGAGGAAGTGTTATACACACTTTGTACCAAAATTCATTGACTGATCAGTATTATTTCTTTGTTTATATCACCCTTGTGTTTTCTGTTATTCTGATTCTTGCTAGAATAGCTACCCATGCGAGTTGGAGGGCAGACTGTGTGTTGCTGTAATTTAATATCATGCTCTCCATATTCCTTATGTGAAACAGAATAGCTAAAATGTCTCACTCTGCACATTTTTGGTGACAGGGACCTTACGGAATAGCTTATGAGGTTGGCCATTGCTCCTGCTCTCTATCTGCTGAGATTTCCTGTGTGGTAAATATTCCCCTGAGAACTGTTACTTCTTGTGGAGTGGAGTAAATATGTCAATGGAGAACCAATGGAGAATCATGAGTGAGCAAGGATTATTACATAATATTCTGCTTCTTTCTCTTTAGTTTCTATTTAGCATCATTTAGTGCCTGCAGAGCATGATATCTATAATTTTGTTTTGACAAAAAGCTATCAGAATACGTCATGGCTTTTCCTTTGGGCTGAATCATGGATAAATGCATATAAACATTTGTATCTTCAGTATGTAATGGAAGATGACTCACTTATAGGAGGAAATTCTCATCCACAGAACTGGGAGCCGTCACTGTCAACAAGGCATAGTGACATAAAGTTGATCTTCACCTTAAGTATTGACTGTAAGCCTGTGGCCTGGTGGCATCCATACAGCTAGTTTTACTCTAAAGTTGTCCTAAAATAGTTGATCTAACAGAGACTGACACATACCTTCATAATTGCCGATTAGTGCAGGATAATATGAAATATGAGCCAATTGTCTGGGCCCCAAGGTCTCTAGCAATAGAATTGATGGTGCCAGTCAGAAAAGACTGCAGATTGGAGTGCCAGGAGGGGCCACAAGATCTCTGAGTCTGACTTCTTGAATCACATGGGACATAACTTTTGCCCTGTTATTTCTATCTTAATAATTCTATCTTCCTTCTCACAGACATATGATTAGGGAAGAAGACAAAAAAACAAAGGGAAGTGAATATAGTGTTCAAAGATAAAAAAAGAACAGCTACAGTCATTTGTGTAACAACACAAGTGTGTGTATGTACTTATTGGTCTCTATATACAAGTTCCAAAGCCCAGTGGAGCAGCCCGCTAGGTACATCTAGGCAGGTTTCTTTAATTCACATATACACACTGTTGGTCTGGAATGAAAATAGCTTATCAAGAGTGTATCTAAACCCTGACAATGTCAAAATGTCAAGAAATAATTGTCTGTGATGAGGTTTCATTTGGAGTCCTTTATTCCTTAGATAAAGTAGTAACATCCAAATTACTTTGTTTTTAAACATGGCTATTTCTTTTCTTAAGGCATACGTATTTATAAGTTTACACATTTCCTCCATTTTTTTCTTAAAGAAAGTAAAAGTGGCTTTAATGGGATCTACATGGCACTTCTCGAATCGAAGGGCCAAAAATAAGGATTTTATTTTAGGTTTAATTTGATTATTCAGAAAATATTTTTCCTTAATAAATTCTGAGTTTTTATAATTTCCTTTTCATTTGGTTTTAAACTACTCTGCGACCAACACTCTGTTGCTGTCTAAAAGGAGGCTTTCTATTCTCATTCTTACACTTTGGATCCTCAATTTTTTTTTTTTATTATTATTATTTTTTTTTGCAAAGCCATCACTAAGAAGAAAGAAATATCTCATTTTATCTTTATTGGAATATCCTGAGGGAAATGCCCATCTTTCAGTATACTGATAGGTGACAACTTTTCTCACCTATAAAGAACAACTTTTCATATGCAAGCTCTATTACACACTGATGTAATGGCAAACTTCCCAGGGGAATCACCCATTTCCATTTGTAATTTTCAGTTAAATCACTAAGTTTTTCCATGTGAGCTTTCCTGTACCTACACAACCACTCTGCCATCAAGTGACAGCTAGTGGACAAGAGGAGGACATGGTGAGCTTGGCTGTTCTGCTGAAGCGCAGATGCGTGGTATCATTTGAAATGCCCCATGGTAACTGAGATATGCACATGGGGCTGGCAGATACAGCACAAGACCTGTAGGAGACTGGATACCTTGGGATGTCTCAAATGATACAAGTTGCCTGTATTCATTCAGTGAGAGAAACATACTCTGCCTAAAACTTAAAGCTGTCTCTTTCTGGACACTCAGCTACAGTCCCACGAGTCCAGACAATGCCTTGAAAATGAGTAAGACTGTAACACCAGAATTCATCATCTCTTTTTCTTGGCATTTTTAACATCTAGACCTATAACTGCAAGTGACAAGGAGACAACGGCTAAGCATAATATCAACATTTTGTTAACTGTGTTTGCAAAAGCAATGAGCCCCCTTCACCCCTTGCCCTCACTGCTGGAGCAGGAACTCCCTGGTGGCTGCAGCAGCCTGCATGGATGGGGGAAATAATCTTGCTGTGGCAGGAGCACGACATCAGCCTTCTCTCTCCCTCAGCTTCTTGAGGGCAATCTGGGGGCAAGCAGGGCCTCTTGGGCTCCTACTGCTTGTGCAGCTGCCACTGCTCTCTGCTAGCTACTCCCTAAAGCCCCAGATGCTGCCAGTGCTTGGAAATACTGCACTCTGCAAACTCCTCCTTCCCACCCTGATGTTCTCTGTTTGTGTTTGCACTGTATTGGCAGCTACCAAGTGTCCATGCCATTGGTGAGCTGAAGGCTTTCTCTTATGGATGTGGGAATAGTTATGCTTGGATGGGTTGCCACTGAGATGTCAGTGTCTCTTCCCAACAGGCAAAGCAGAAACATTGGAAATCACTTATGCAGCACAGGGGAATTCATCCCTAGTTTCTCTGTGGCTGTGATGAGAATATATTGGTGCATGGTGTAACCTACCTCCAGTGCGAGGAGAGGCATTTCTACCTTTCCGTGCTCAGCTGGACCAGAGAGCATGCGGCCAATAGAGGGCTGTTCTGTGTTCTACCACTGCATGCAACATTGGAGCACACTGGTTTGTTCTCTACCTTTCTGCCAGGTTGAGCAGGAATGTGTGTACTGATGCACTTTTGCTGAGTAATGGTAGGGGGTAATGGAGATGGGAGAAGTGTGCGTAGAATAGAAATAATGGGAATAGAAATAATGGGAAAGTGAGAAAACTTACTGGCATTGTCCTTGGATTTTGTTAAGTTTACACTTTCACCTTTCCAGTTGGCCAAACTGCTGTGGTAACTAATATCGTGAAAAAAAATGGTTGGGTTTGATGTAATGCTGGGGTTTTGGCCTTAATGTACAGCCTTGGCTTATCTAACTATTTGTATGGGGTCTTGCAAATCTCTAACAGATTGATGCTTCTTCAAAGACATCTGGAAGATCTACCCACTCTTTTTTCCCTGCGCTTATAATTGGAACTGCTGGCTGCCCTCTGTATCAGAGCAGTACAAAGGCTGAGAAAACAGAGGGGTATTACACTAAACCATTTGAAAGGGCAGCAGGAGACGTCATCCATTTTGTGTATAGATATGTTTAGATAGATGTGGTAAGCCATGAGAAGTGGATGCCTTGACAGGTTACTTTTCAAAGACTGCTGATTTGCAGTGACCTCTGACTGCTCTCAAAACAGCTGAATTCTGCAGACTCTGGTAATCTGAGATAGAAACTGTTTTGAAGTCGGCTGGGTGTAAAGAGTCTGTTGCTGCCCTGGGTGTCTAAGTATCACAAGGAAAAGGAGAGCTGGGGAAAAGGGCACTGTTGCTGAAAAGTCCCTTGCATGGTTTTTTGTGCGACAACTTTTCACAACACAATGCTGGTGTGAAAACCACACACCTATGTGCTCAGGTGTTGTCAGTCCTCCCAAACCATCTAACATCTACCAAATGTGTGTAAAAACGTCCTGTTCCCTGCTGTGTGCTGGTGGATCCTCATGTAAATGTATTTAATCTGCAGAAGAGGAGGCTCAGGGGAGACCTTACTGCTCTCTACAACTGCCTGAAAGGAGGTTGCAGCAAGGTGGGGGTAGGCCTCTTCTCCCAGGTAACAGCAATAGGACAAGAGATAATGACTTTAAGATTTACTAGGGGAGATAGAGGTTGGATGTTAGGAAAAATTTCTCAGAGTGTTTGGACACTGGCACAGGTTGCCTGGGGAGATGGTGGAGTCACCGTCCTTGGAGGTGTTCAAGAAATGTGGAGATGTGGCAATGAGGGACATGTTTACTGGGGTGTATTGGTGTTTGGACAAGATGATTTTAGTGATCTCTTCCAACCTTAATGATTCTATGATTCTATATGACTGGGACAAGGAGGCTACAACAGTGTGAAGCAGGAGGCAGCTGGTCTGGGCAGCATCGTGCAACATCTCAGCTGTTGGCTGGGCTGCGCATAGATGGAGCCAAATCCCACAAGTCTGTGACCAAAGTGGGTCCAGCAAGGTTTTGCAAAGGCTTGATAAATGGGGCAGATTTAGGGCAAGTTTGTACAAAATGTCCGACTGTGAAACAGGGGCAGAGTTCAGCCACATGTGCCAGAGCATCATCCTGCTGAAGCTCCTTGGCTGAATGGCTGCAAGGTTCTCATTTTTAATGTAGGCAGAAGTTATATTTTCAAATAATAATTTTAATTTCTAAGACTGTCCTGTCATTTCAAAGGTCTTAACATTGCTTTCTGATTCATTTAGAGCGACATTACCACTGTATATTATTTTCATATGTCAGTAGTTCTACAGAAAAATGCTTTAGTGCCTAAATGAACCAAAAAGGATGGCTGTTAACAAAGCATCATGAGCAGTCTCAGATGATTAAAGGCCTCATTGCAACTGGACAAATGTTATCTCCGCAACAGTTGCTGTGTCTGGCTCAAGTAAACAATCTCTCGACAATCCAGTTTCGGATGTGGACTTCTAATCGGTGTGATTCAGAACAACACATTGGCTTTCCCAGCTGCTCTGAGCTAGGGTTCTGGCCCATACCGCCCATGTTTTTATATACAGATATGTATTTTCTTCTGCAGTAAGATCAGAATCATCTATAGCCATGTTTCAACAATACTTTGAACACTGACATTGAATTGAATGCAAAATCTGCTTGAGTACATTAATATTGCTTTCCCGCGTCAGTCTAGAAATTATGTCAACATTAGATTTTAAAGTTAAGGTAAATATGTTTTTAGAAAAAAAATAACTGCACTGGGAATTTTCCTTGGCTTAAATTTATTCACCATTAATTTGGGAGGAAATATATGTTTTTTCAACACTGCTTTTGAGCACACATAATACAGATCAGATTTTAATATTCCCTATGTTTATTGAGAACATAATTCAAAGATTTGAGTGGATTTCTAACTGAGTTGCCTACATCTTTTAAATATATATATATATCTTTTACATATATATATATATATGTATATATAAAATATACATGTGTATGTATATTTTATATATACATATATATATGTATACTTTATATATACATATAAAGTATAAAATATACATATATATATATATATAAACACACATTGGCTATCGACAAGTTGAAAAAAATGTTTATTCAAATAAAGGTCACTTCTTTCTTTCTGTTTCTGGAACTGAAAAAGAAAAAGAATTCCAATTTTTTAAAAATAATGTGAATTCATTGCTGGCCTTCAAGGGGTGGTTTTAGTAAGCATATGGGGTTTATTCACATTTTGAAAGCAGCTGCTTTTATTACCTGAAAAGTACACATGAAACACTGGGATTTGGGCTGCTTTCTGTAGACAAAAGAAGAAAAAATCCTCATGGCTTTTAAAATATTTCTTTTTTCTTGAGGTGATTTATCATATTATAAAAGTATCATCAACATTTAATCCTCACATTCTCCAGTGTATAACAAACATACGTGTTTGTTATTACAGACCAAACAAACACGTACCTTCACAGCCGTGATGCTCTGCAGAAACATATGGAGATACGCAAGACTTGTTAATTTGCTCTCAAAAGGATACAGATAAAAGCAGATGCTGGGGGGCAATAAATTATACTTTTTGTACATTTTCTATAGTGCTTTTTTTCTGTAACCCTCGTAAGTTGACACAGAATTTCCTTAGCAGCATTATTTATCGCCAGCGACGTTGCTAGGCTGCCTGGGAGGGCAAAATGGAAAACTTTGTGAAGTACACTTGGAGAGGGCTCTTTTAAACCAGATGATTTGTGAGCACGTCTTGGAGAGCAGGGAGTATATTTTAGATATGTTAGCTGTCTTGTAGTGGGCTTTTATGCAGTGAATGAGAGACTCTGGAAAATGTTCCTTATATAGGGAGTGTTACCAAGATATATTTGAGTTTCTCACCAGTACAGGGGCTGTCATGTTTTCAGCATGAAGGAAGATCTTCGGCTTCTCTGCTTAAAGGCTATATCCATATTGGAAATGTTGGAAAACAACTGTTAATTTTGGGTTCACTTCTTATAAGAGATTAACTTTTAGAGACCACCCACACCTCTCTTCAGAAATCCAGCCACATGCTGGAGCACTGGAGGCATCGGAAACCATTAGTCACTTGTGGACATTTTAGGGCCTGAATGACTGGCACTGAGAGATTTTAATGGGAACTTCCTCTAAGCCGGGTCTGGTGGAAGTACTCACACCTACTGCTGCCTGGTGCCAGCCGTGGCATCACTTGGCATCTGAGAAAAGGTATGTCTGTGGTGTGGCACTGCTGACCTGCTGGTGCTGGCTGTCTCCTCAGTTCCACACTCTGGATTTGGGTGTTTGGACCTTTATAACATCTTCTGTTTGTCTTGTTGGAAGTGTATATTAAATGCTGCTTTAGCACAGTGGTGGCAAGCTGGTAGTTTTGCTTTTTTGTGTGTGTTTTTCTTTTCAGTTGTTCTTTCTTGAAATAAGGTCACTTTTAAATACACGTATAAACACACACAGTTCTGCGCACAGTGTAATTTATAATATAAAGTGACCATTTGTATTTGAGCATCTGCAGCCAGCAAGAATCTAATGAAAACTGGCAATGTGGTTTTTTATGCATTGGCGATCACAGCATTGAGATCAGTTGTGCCCCAACAAATCTGAACAAAAGTGTTCTGTGCATCTGGGTGAGTGTAAAGAATAGGTTTTGCAATAGTAATACATCTGCAGAAAAACAAATAGTAGGATAACAAAGAAAATGCCTAAGAAAAGCTAAAGAAGCAGCTTTCTGGGGAGACTTGGCTGGCAGGAGGCAGAGATCTGGTAACATATGAGTAGAGGAGCCCCGTTTCTGTGTTGTCAGCCCTTCAAAGAGTGGCTGTGCAGCCACTGAGGGGCAGAAAATGGGAAATGCACATGTGGGTCTGGGAGCGCAGCTGGGACCTGGCCTGCCTTGAGAGGGGAAGGTCCTGACTCGTTTTCAGCTAGACCTTGTGAATCTCATCTATCTAGATTAAACCAAAATCTAAAAGCTTATGTTGCATTTGGATAATTTTTTGTTTTTCTAAAATGCATGGCATGCGCCTTTCATGCTAAGGCATATTTTGCAGTGCTGAGGAATGCCAAGATGGTATTCTGCAGCTCCTTCCTGCAGGAACTAAGGGCACCTCAGCAAACACTGCAGCAGGAAGGTGGGCACTGCTATGATGAGCAGGTGAACATGTTGACGAAAATCTGTCCCAGAGCCTTGCACCACTCAGGTTGACGGAAGGTTCACTGCTGACCTCAGTACCAGAAGTTTTAACTGCTGAGATAGCCCTTAGAACCAATACAGTCTAATGCAAGAGGTCCACTTTTTGTACCAGTGGGAAGGCAGTGGAAAGGCCTAACACTTGACCCAGGAGAGGTCCATTTTTGTCCATTTTATCAATTTTGTATGTGGAGGGTGGGGAGAGGAGGGAACAAAATCAACATAACATATGACTTGAACAACACACTGAATGACTGGTAGGTAACACATTGATTTTGTGAAAATTATAGAGACAATTATACATAAGTTCAGGATGGAAAGGACCTGTATAGGTCCCTTGCTAGTCCAACCCCATACTCAAGGCACCCAAATAAACTGAAAAAAAATATTAACATGACTGGTCATCCAGAAATAAGATGGAATACCTACCTGTGATTGTAGACTTACAGTGGAATTGCAAATTTGGCCCAAGAATACTCATAAGTACATTCAGAAGTTACTCTTTGAAGCAGTATTTCCACGTTTGTTAGGTGCAGAGTACATTTGTGAGCATTGGAGCCAGCTGGTCACCCTGACAGACACTGACAGCAGAAGGGGTCCTACCAAAACAATCTGCGGGGCAGAGCCAGAGAGCATACCAGGGCAGGACAGGCATGGCACAATCGGAGTGTGTTGTTTGGACTGACTTTGTTTTTGGTGGAGAAGGAAAGCTGCTTCCACAAAGTAAGTCAAAGACTGGCACCTATGAAAGATGAGCCAAGCTGGCCCCTAGACTTGCTTTTCTTCTTCTCTTCTTCCTGTGGAGGGCATTAAATGACTGGTTCAGAGTAGATACCTAATCTTTATGAGGCTAAAGTCCAAGGGATGAATCCTGCCTTTTAGGATTAAAGAGACATTGAAGAAAGTTTTATCTTTCTTAGGGCTGCTGTGGATGGGGAATGAGACAGTGGAATTTCGAGTAATTCTCCCAGAAATGTGCAAAGCTGCAAAATTTCAGAACTTATTTGGGAATCCTCAGCCATCAATAACACAGGCAATAGCAAAATAACAGCAGGACGTTTTACTTTTAAATGCTTCTCATAAAAATGAAGGGAGCAGATTGTTTATATTAACCTTTCTGGGAAATGCAATCAAATTGTCCTTGAAAAATGTTAAAGAAGAAAAACACAAGCATGACTTTCAATAGCCCTTAACAATCTGTGAACCGGCCCGTTGCTAACTGTCACACACAATGTACATTTTGTTTAGTGATTTCTGTTACACTGCCACTCTCTATGAAAATGTTTAAAAGAATAATTCAAGCTGCATGATCCCAGGTGCATAAACACAGTCTCCTCAAACCAGCAGAGAAACTGCCGAGTCTAGCAGGATTGTCAGACCCACGGGTCAATTCAGGGACTAAGAAAATCATTTCCTATTTCCCTTCATGGATTTGGTGCACGCTGGGATCGGCCAGTCTAGAAAAATAGAAAGAAGCTGTGTCTTCTGCAGCAAAAACAGAGCTGGGAAATGAAAGATGCCTCAAACCCTGGCCAATTCTGCCAAAGCAGGATGGGGAAAATGCTCAGTCCCTCCCAGCCGAGGCTCACAGCAGTTGTTTCTACCGGACTGTCTGTTCTGCAGAGCCATGTCCTGCCTTGCTGACAAGGGCAGGAGTGGGACTCTGGCCCTGCTCTGGGTGGTGGCGGTTAAAAACTCACAGCCAGGCTGGAAAACTCCACCTGAAGTCCTTGTGCTCTTGGCTCCCTGCTTTGCTTTTTTCATGGCTCTTAACTGCTCTTCAGAAACCTTCAAAGGCACCCAGCCTTTCCACTGACAAAGCAAGTAGGCTTAAGTGGAATTTCAAGTCTTAGAGCACTGCTCAGTGCCCTCATAGGAATGTATGTTTTTTCCTTTGACTGAAGCCTGTGGCTTCCCTTCTTAAGTGGGAGAAGTAAGTGACTAAACAAGTCCCATTTGGCCATTTTTGCTAATGTTCAGGTGAGGTTATGGACAATCTTGCAGCACAATAAAACTGGCCAAAATGCAATTGTTGATCTCTGCCATATCACATTATACAATCCCTAAAATTCTTGATCTTTTCCTCATTCTTCCTCTGTTTTTTTTTGGTTTTTTTTTGGTTTTAGTCATGGCCAGTCTTCTTGCTCCTTGCCTTGCAGAGGCTTGGATATGTGAACAGTACAAAAGCGTGGAAAATGCACAACTTGCAGTGATCCCTCAGTGAGAGTCAGAAGGGAAATCTGTGGCAAATCACAATTTCATTCTTCCTTTTAACGCTCTGCAAAACGAGATATGAAAGGTAGAAAAAAAGAAATGTCAAAACTAAGCTAAATTTTATATGTATATTATATCATGCACAGTAGCAAAGTCAGCAAGAGAAAAAGTACACTAGAAAAAGAGCAACTCGTGAACTTAAGTAAAATGCTTCAATTTCAAAAATTCTGCAATGGAAAGGTTTCGGTTTTCCTTCATTTTGAGAGTTGTTTGTCCATCTCCTTGCAGTTCATACCGAACTCCAATTCAAATAGCACATAACCTCTTGGAAACCAAACACTCTCTCAGGAGAAGGAAAGAAATGCTGTAGTTTTCCATGAATGTTTGCATCATTGAGTAGGCCACAGAATGAAAGTATTTCCTGTGTGTAACATATAATCCATCCAAAGTCAGATAAAACAGTTTCTTGTACGAATTAACAGGATACTTTTGGTTTCTATAGTATCTATGCTATTACGATTTTAATATAATAAAAAACTGCTTAAGCTCTGAAGCATATTAGTGAGGATAAAATGAAACACGTTTGCAGAAACTGATCTATTTCAGATCAGCAAATGGAAAGCAGAGGAAACAAGTTTATCTGTTGCTTCTACTGTCCTCATCTGCTTTACACTGGCAAAACATTAACGTTAGAAAAGCAGCTTGAAAAACATTAAACATTTCCCCATAGAAATATTTGACTGTTATGGGAAAAATCCCAAAGCAGAGATTTATGGCTTGAATCCTCCTATCTGGAACTATTCAGGCTGGTGATATGTGAACTACAGGGGGTTTACATCTGTATTATTCTTTAAGAATATGCTTCCCGCAAGACCACATCTTCTATGGCATAATGGGAACGCTCAGTGAGATGGGGTAGGCAGAACATGGGACACAGACATGTAGTGAAATGTTGCTCACATACAAGGGTCTCACCAAACTACAAGTAATATGACAGTTCAGGGACATTTTTAATGGCAAAAATATTTATTTCCTTGCTTGTTGGCCAACATCTGATTTTATTTTCAGTTTTAATTAATGAACAGTCCAACTTCAAAAATAATCAATTTCTTCTGCAAAGTATCCTCTCTGCTGTACATCACATTTTGCTTTTCAGAACTCCTAGAAGTACAGTTTACAAGCCTTACTTTTCTCTCCACTTTATGTGCCTTTTAACACTGGAGATACTACACTGCTAGTGATCTGATCTGATCTGTTCATGCTGTGGCAAAAATTGGTAGGATTCCCATAGAATTGATAATCTGTTTCTTGATTGGTTTGCTTGTTTTCCCAAAATTAATTTTTCTTCTGAATTTCAGAAGAGTGGGAGCAGATTGGATTTGGACTCCACTTGATCTAACCAAGAAGCCTTGGATTTTGATCCACATTCTTGATAAGAAAGAAAAGAAAAAGAAGATAGCTTTGGGAATGAGTACCTCCCCAGTTTATGGTGATCCATCTCAGTGTTCCCTTTCAGCACAGGAGTGAACCACAAATGCTTGAGCTGCAAAAAGCTTTCTTAAAAACAAAGAAAACAGACACTCAGGCATGACGAAAACTACTCCAGTTGTCTTAGAAAGAAAGGGCTTTGTGGCCTCAAAGGATACTTGAGGATTTATCCTAAACCTTTATCAACTCGTTCTGCATGATTTAGCTGCAGTGGAAGCCTGATGTTGCTGCACAGCCTATTACACCTACCTAAAGTGACCCTAGCACAGTTAATATACTGCAACAATCATATTTTTCACAGAGTTTTACTGCTGTTGACAGCCACTGGATTGCAGGCTGTTGCCCCGACCCCATGTCATCTTTGTGCTGCCATTGCACATAGCAGTAACCTGCACTGTAGTGCTTTTGTGTGCATATGATCAAGAGCAATGAGTGGTGGGAGGTGCACTGGTGTAACATGAACACAATCTCTGCAGGATTAATGATATTCTTGACTTACACAGTTAGTCCTTTACAATTTATGATGATTTTGATTTATCTCCCATCTTTACGTGTACTTTGGGGTTCGTGGCTACACCTTCAGGAGAAAAAAAAATTATGCAGAAAGAAATGCTGAGTTTTTCTCTTACTAATTTCTGTCACAAAATGGAGCTGAGAGAGAAAAATCAGTAGCTTTCAAACACTATTACCTTGCTAGTGATAGCTCTCATCACATGACAGTTCTCAAACTGATAAGATGTTCCAAACAGCCAAAAGAGGTTTTTCAGTGCCCCAGCTCTGTCTCTTCAGCTTGCACATGTTTTCAAACATAATTTCATGCCTGCTTTCTGACAGCTCATTAAACAAAGGCCTCTTGGTACATATAGTGCCCATCTTCCTGCTGAGAATGTAACATATTTGTGGTGTTTGCAGATTGCTGGCTGTTTGCTCTCCTGCTTCGCAGTGTCCTGCCTGCCAAATGCTTATCAGTGTAGCGGAGGTGACAGTCTTCCCCATTTGTGTAGGTAGCTATGGTCTTGTGTTTGACCCTCGGAGGCAAGAAGCAATATGATTAGAAGAAGCTCTGCAAGCAATAGATAAAAGCAATCACGCAGGGAGAGACAGTGAGGAAGAGCTCAGGGGAGGAGGCTGATGTTGTGGAAGCTGATAGCTTGCATTCAGGGAAAGTGCTGGCAGTTAGTTAGCGAGACAGCTGGTTACATTCAGACCTTGTGGGATTTCAGCTTCAGACAAAGCAAACAAGGATTCGGGAGCGCTGAGAAGCTATCTGGAGTGACGAACAAGGGCAATCAAACCTACTCACTTCTAATTATCTGCCTCTCTCCTGCCATTAAACTATCATTATTATACATTCAAACCAATAAAGTTTAGTGAATTTAGCACCTTCCATTTTCTTTAAAAGCTGGTGCCAAAACTCTGTTTCCCTTCCTAATGGAACAGATGAAGACATCTTTAAGCCAGCCGCTACCATTCATCCATCTGTCCTCTGAGGCCAGCAGGGGATGAGGAGCAGGTTTCTGCCTGTACCACCACCGGCAGCTGAAGTATCTGTTCCACTTCACCAGAGTAACAAAAGAGCTAATTGGGTTTTGTTTTTTAGAGAATTTTATTTTCTTTTTAACTTCTTGTCAAACCTATCACCAGTCAGTATCAAAAGAAAACGCAGTGGCAGCTCTGTTCAGCTGCCAAAACCTAATCAACACTGAGAAGCTTTCGAATGGCTGTCAGGCAGGATTATGATATTAATCCTAACTATGTGCATGTTCCAGGAAAAGGAGCATCACTTTAACTAAAAGTCAGAGGGTGACAGGTAATGAAGGACAAATATTTTACAGCTCAAAGGATGTTTCTGTCCCCACATTAGGTGAACTGTCTAATTACAGCTGAGAGAAGCAGAAGCATCTGTGTATGTTTGCTGCTATCTAACCACATCTCATACAAATAAATAGGTAGTGAGTCAGCCCCAGCACAAACATAAGGGTTCAGAAACATTCAAGCCACGAGGGAGCAATGTTTGTAATTTAGTAGGCAGCTCTTCCTGCTCTGAGTCAGTAGTGAATCAAGAGTTTTAGGACCTTCCTCTGCCATGGAGGGTCACTTTGGGATTGGACACAAATTCAAGGCACCACATAGTTTTTGCCTTTAGTGACAAGGTGGCATTATTTATAGCATCAGTCAAGCAGAATGCTGGGTCTAACTCCCAAATGGAAAGATGGGTAACATGACTGGCTTGGCTGCAGATAAAATAATATGGGTAACATTCCTGGCTTGACTGCAGATAAAATAAGATGGGCTGGGATTCATCAGATTAAATGCATCCTAAATTGGACATCTAAAACAGAACAGAGGAATCATACCCTATGTTTCTGAATATTGTGCCACTTCTTTCCATGTCTAAAGTTAGATAAGCTGAATCCCATCTGCAAGGACTCCAAGCCCAGTATTCCAAGACAGGAGTATCAACATCTGCCTAACAAGTGCTGATGTACTGACAGCCTTAATGATACAGTGATGGAAGTTTTATTACCTCTGTGTCCTGTCTATAAAGTGCTAAGCATCAGTGCTAGCCAGCCACCATTTGCTTCTCCTAAATAAATTCTGGAGATAGAATCTTTCTTTTCTATTTTTTTTCATGGATGCTCACAGTAAAAGCATCATTTTCTGTGGAGCTGGTATATCATCTGGAGAGGAACATTTCTTATCCCAACAAAACTGTTTACAGAAGGAAACAACCTTCCTGCATATGAACTTCCTCCTCACATTTCAGGAAGGCAGATTTCCATAGATTACCTCACTAATAAATCCTCAAAGTTGAGGTTGGATATATAATAACTGTGGTTTTCAGCTACTGAGCAAAACATGGGGAGGGTTTGTTGCTCAAGTATCACAGAAAGCCTGGAAGAATGTCCTAGAGAAGCAATGTGATGCAGTACTGTGCAAAGCCAGTGAAATGCTTTGGCTCACAAGGAGCCTTAAAATGGTACTCTTGTTCTTTAAGACATCAACTCTTACATAATTTTCTCCATCTACAGACTGTGGTGCATCATGAATCCCAGTTTCTTTTGCAGGACCAAGTAGGGAGGGTCTATTTTAAACATCTGGCCCAAGATCCTTTCTAGAGCGTTCTGAGTTGTCACTGAACTAAAGGTAAAGAAAATATGTTATTTTAGTGTATGTTTTTCCCTGTGTAATGAGCTACTACATCTGTCAATTTTCTTCTCTGTAATACATCAAAGCAATGGGAGTGCATTAAGAACCAAATGAGGGTCTTGGCCTCTCATCTTCGTTTTATCTCCCCCAGTAATAATGAAGCTGGGTTACTTCCTAGAAAATAACAAATTGATATAAACAGCACTGGTTTGCCAGCTACTGTCATTGCTGATGGATAGTACTACAGCCTGAATGGGTTGTCCACACAGCTATTTGTCAGCACTGTCTGTGAGGAGCTCTGTGATAACACACTGTGCTAAATTCACTCTCGTGTCTACAAAGGAATAAAAAATGGCTCATTTGAGTCAATAGATGTCACACAGAGTAAACAACAACAAAAATGGGACACAGTTACATTGCAGCCTCACCAGAAAGATATCCTTACTGTGGAAGGAGTTGCTGCTTTAGATGCCTGGAAACCCAGATAGACACTGCTAAGGCTAGTTCACTGTTGTTCTGCTATCATTTTGTCAGTAGAGTTGAATATATTTACTGTTTGCTTTCACACACACAAAAAGTGTTTTTGCATTAATCGCCTACATTTCTACTATTGTGTGCAAACACCATTGCAAAATTGGCTATGATCACTTCTTCTAATTCTATTTATATCACAGGTAAAATTTGTTGATGTGTAGATATTTCTTAAAAAACAAAAAAGCTTTAAAATATGTTCAGTTTCTCTGAATCAAGGTTATGAACTGAAGTCTGTTTGTTGCACAGTTGATGAAATGGAGGATGTGCAATGTGGAAAAATGAAACACAGGACTCTGCTTATGTGCACCTGGGCACTCCTCACTCCCTGTCTCTTGGCATGCTGTGGGCTTCCTTTGTATAACATCCCCTTGTACTGTAAGATGAGTGCATCAAAATACTGAATTACATAATGTTGAGTGTAGGACAGGAGCCATCATCAAGTACCATCGGCACTGCAGAGTTATCAACCCCTTGAAACGGTGGAAGGCCTCCTGGGTGGCATGGATAAAGGAGGCTCAGATGGGATGTTTCAAACATCTTCAGGAATCAGTGGGTGCACTGCCTGTTCTGCAGGGTGATTCATTATGCAGTTTTCCCAAGGCAGGCTGGATAACACTTCTTCACCAGTCTAGTTATGGCACAGTGTTGCTAAAGGCTTTTAGGTTGCTGTTCCTCACAGTCAGAGCTCAGTTTTTAATGCTAGTAGCACAGCATCTCCTTTTCCATGAGCATTTGCTTTGAGTTATCACACCCTATATCTTCTAAAGACAGCAAAATGAAAGAGCTTATTTAGAAAACGCCCTCTGCATATTTAGTGGTCAAAGACTACTACAGCTTTCACACAGGTTTACTGAGCTCACCAATTGCCATGGCATCTCAGAAAGTCAGGCAATCAAGGACCAAAGAAGTACAAGAGTACAAAGAAGCAGACAAACTGGCCAAGACTGAAATAACATCTTAATTTCCTCCATCTCCAAGTTCTACCTATAAGTCTAAGTGTGGCCAACATTCAGTTGTCATGTTCTACAGAGGTTGAAAGGACAATAAGGTGCTGCTTTGGTAATAAATTGCTCAGCACTACCTGGATAGCATATTTGTTCCCAGAATTAGCCTAATTCAGTTGTCGAGTACAAGGCACACCACACAAGGTTCACAGAGCCTGAAAAAGCTGTCACACTCTGTAAGATGCTATCTTAATTGGCCAAGCTGAAGCAAAAGGCTGAAACTTGATCAGCTGTTGGATTAGGAGACTATGTGAGGAGAAACAAAGAAATGACCCAAAGTAAATGAATACTTCAGTACTAGAAAGGTTATAGCTTGACCACACACATTCTTTAATAATGCATTTCCAACATAAACAGAGCCACAGGCACTTGGCATAGAAGACAGCTTCTCTTTTTTGCAGGTCATCAATATACCATGTTTACATTGTCAGCCTGGTCTCAACAGTGTTAAATTATAAATTAGACTCAGTGCAAGAAGAGATGTAAACACTGATCTGTATACTATATCAGCCAGAACATAGGCTGAGCAATTCCATCCCTTTCAGGTAAAGACTTTAATGGGAAGCTTGGGAAAAGCTGGAGTCTGGAAAAGTTTCAAAGCAAATCTTTGAAGGTATTTGGGGCATCGCTTGGGAACAATTTCAGCTAAGCGTCATTTTGTAAGGATGTCCTTGGAGTAGCTTGCATTCAGCGTATGGTGAAACTACAGCTGTCTCTTATGGACAATCATCTGCAGCATACAATATTGAAACATCAAAATGCCGGTGACAGCGTTGGTGACAGGGGCCAGTTATTCTAGTATTTTTTAGATTAACAAATGATGACAGTCTTCAAAATACCCAGATGGAAAGCAAAGCAATTGCTTTGGGTATGCAAGGAAGGACAGGCAACAAAAACATCTGGAGAAAGCACAAATATTTTCTGTTTGGACTGTGACCTGTAGGTGACAGCAGGAATCCCTTGGTTTCTCTCAATAGCAATTTTCTCTATTGAAAAATTAATGATAAATATTTCCTGAAAATTAATTATGAAATTGTATTGATGCTGTAGGAGAAAAAAATATCAGCCAGTTGAAACTCTGGAGAATTGTTGCTTTTGTAGATATCTGGGAAGATCTTTGAAACACCAAGTTTTGCAAAGGTTTTGCTAGGTTTCAAATCACTCTGCGCACTAGCAGTAAATACTCAGAAGGAGAAAAGCAGAAGCTCAAATGAAGCTTCAGTGTTACATCAGAGGAACCAAATGCAAAGACAACTCACACAATGCTAACATCAAGAATCACAGAATCATAAAGTCATTATGGTTGGAATAGACAACTGCGATGATCTAGTCCAACTGTCAACCCATCCCCACTGTGCCCACTGAATCATGTCCCTCAGTGCCACTTCTACATGTTTCTTGAACACGTCCAGGAACAGTGACACCTCCACCTCTCTGAGCAGCATGTTCTAATAACTTATCACTCTTTCTGAGAAGAAATGTTTCCAAATATTCAACCCAAGTGAACCAGCCCAACATCTCAGATGTATCTCCAGTTTAGTTTACTCTCATTGATAGCTAATGACATCTGATGTTGGGAGACACTGTGAGGAAGTATTTGGGCAGCTTTGCCTGGGGACACTGTTCCTGCTCTGGAATTTGGCATGGAATGTGCTTAAGGGCAAGCTCAATGTACTGAAATGGCCACAGAGCCCTTGTAAGTGGTCACCTCTAAAGTGCCATTCCCCTTTACATGAGCATGGTGTGAATGCTGGGAAGAAGAGAGACTTTGAGGGATTTTTTAAAAATTCATTTATGCATTTCCTATTATGCAAGCCAAATCACAATACACATAACCGGTACAGGAGAGGAGTAGTGCACACCTGAGCAGCATCCTCAATTCCTGTTTTTAAAAAATCCATTTTACCCTGTGAATTACAAAATATAAAGTCCTTTTCTGCTATTTTGTTTTGGCAGATGTGTAGATCTGAATCAGAACTTAGCTTGTTCTATACGTTTTCCTGAGATATTTTTTTTTCCAGCTAAACAAATGATATGACAATTACAATATGTTTATCAAGATTTTAGACTTCAGACTTCCTTTTGCTCCTTCCTAACCCCCCCCTCCCAACCAATCAGCAAAATAACCAGAGAAAATTTAAATAAAGGGAAAGTCTCTCTACTTCCTATGATCTCCATCATCTGTCTGACAGGGGTTTGGGTCACTGGTGTTGGTTTTCTTTTATTTTACCCACCACTGACACTAAAGTTAATTGGAAGGGTTTCTGGTGTGCACAGGAGCCTGGGAACAAAGAGCTGTTGGTAAGCCTGATTTTGGACCCTGGATTCACATCCACATTCCTCTGAGAAGCTGTGCTGAAATTTGCAATCGTGGCAATTGTGGCCATTCTGCCTGTAAAGACGAGGCTCAAATGTGAACCAGTGCTGTCCTCTTCCTGCCAGGATGCTAACGTGTTCACTTGTGGGCAGAGGAAGGGTAATTACCAGCCTAGAGGCAATGCGTGTAATCAGGGATTTGGAGCCCCAGCCTGAATTTGCATTGCAAGCTAATGTGCTAGTACAGAGATATTCTTTCCTCCAAGGTCAGGAGTGATTTCACATTCTGTGGTTCAAATGTCTTTAACTGTAGTGATTTGTGGGGAATCATATCTTCTTAGTCCTTGAAATTCATTTTTGGTGGTCCATTTTTGAGCATGTAGTTTTGTCACCCACACACATGAAGAAGCAGATTTGGGGCACAAAAACCCATACATGCTTAAGGGAAGCTAGGCAGTAATCCCCATGGAAATGCAGCTCACAGTAACAATGTGGGTAAGATCACCCAACTGCACAAATTGCTATTGATCCAGCTGGGAATCTGAACAAATGTATTTGTCTTTATTACCAATGCAGTGAGTGCGTTGGATGGGGAGGTGATTTCATTTATTGCTGGTTGTGTTAGGGCAAATCTCGCAGTCCCTGAAATGCAAGTGAGTTGCACTTGTTCAAAGCCTGTGACCCCTTCTGGAGTTTCACCTACTGACTGATTAGTTGTAATGTTTTATAAAAAGGAGCTAAAAGGGTGTCCAGTGAATATAAGAACTACTCAATTCCCTGTAATTGGTAAGTAGTAGTATCATACTACACTTAACAGTAGCAAAATTTCTTATCCTGTATTGAAAAGCAGTCAACACCTTCCATGCAAAATAGTTAAGACCAATACAATAACAGATGAGTCACATGTCATTATTTTCCAAACATAACATTTCACACAAGGCAGTGAAATTAGAGTTAGCACACAAATTACAGCTGTAAAAGCTTTGAAGAAATCTGATGAACAAAACATATTCCTACTTGAGAAAATAGAAACTACCACACTGATAACACTGGCAGGACCTGGATGAAGACCAGTGGGCGGCAGCAGCTTAGACCCAGAAGTCACAGCTTCTTCCCCTTATCAGGCACCATTACTCAATGGCTTTTATGGAGAGATGATTGTGTGAGGCCAGCTTTCCAGAGTCAGTCACTATGTTGGAGCTGCATCAAGGCAGGGTGGACCAGTAAATTGCCTTTCCACCCCCACAGATGGGCCACAGGTTGGATTTACAGAAACAGGCCTCTAACTCCTCCAAAAGTAGATCTGAATTGAAGTCAATGGGAATTAGGCACTCACCCTGCTCTGACAATTTGCCTTGACTTCAAGCTTGTTGCAGTGGCTTTCACTTTATTGCACCTCTTCAACCTGCTTTCAGGTAAATCCATATTGTCCAATCCTTACCTTCCATTTCTAATTTTGCAGGTTCCTGATAATAGCTATGTGATGAAGAAAGCTTCACTATCCTTTTCGTTAATCCAGCTAAGCTCCACCCCTCTGCAGAGCTCTGGTTTCCAGGTGAAATCTCACAACCAGACGGCTTCCCAGAGAGCCCATTGATAGTGCTGTCTTTGCAGCTGGGGAGGTCACAGTGCACCCTCCCACCCAGCTGAGCTAGCTGCTCTCCAAATCACTCCTCCTGCCAACTCTAGAAACAAGAGAGCATCTCCACCTCCTTTAACTACGTATTAGTTATAGCCTCCACTGTGGAAATACAATGAATTTGGCATGAAATGACAAAACAGAGTTGTTTATCACTCTATAAACCCTGGAGGGCCAAATGATTTTGACACTCAGGCAGTGGAGTGATTACAAATCAAGCATTTGAGCTGCAGCAGTCCCAGGGCTGCTGCTCTCTCTTAGCAATACATCCTCTTCTGGTTCTTTGCCTGCCAGCTCATTGCAAGTCGCTTTCTATTGTCCAGTCCATTTTACAACAGTACATGGGTTTCAGCTTGATGTTTGCATCCCTCCCTGCATCCTGGAAACAAGAGAAGAAAGTAGGAACAGGCAATCACACCACTGGCTGTTGGATCCCAGAGTGGTATGCCCTAAGATAGCTTTTGTGCTATGAAGAGGGATCTTGGGCATGCAGATTTCCAGAATAAAGCTTAGAACCTGTAATTCCAACCTTTTATTTGTTAATACAAATTTTCTTTGTAAATTCAGTACAGAAAGCTTTAATTCCTTCTGTGACCTAGAGCCATGACTTTTCCTCCTTGGTCAGCAGGTAAGATTGGGCTTTTTAACTCTCATGATCAAAATTAGTATATTAGTATAGTAAGTACCATAAATTCAGCTTCTGTGTGGCAAACCAGTGTCTTTATATTCCACCAAATCATGTTTCATATTAAAGCTAATAATCTGAATACCTGTTCTTTATCATAAGAAGCTGGAAAATAAGCTTCCTTATAAAGTCCCGAACAGTTACTAACACCAGGAAAGCAATCCCTCTAGCAAATCTTGTTCTTTCATTGTATTTCCTGTCACACTTATGCTATTTGTTTATGCATTAGGAGCTCTTGTTAAGAAAATGGCAAGTGGGTTAATGGAGAGTTTTCAAATACTTCTCTTATGTGACTGAAGTCCCTCTGGGATCGATTTAATCGTTCCTACAATGAAAGCGGTACAGTCTTAAGGTTCTCCAGCTCAGATAAACATCTTTAATCACTTTCATGTTGAAATAAAAGGAGCTTGGGAATGTGAAACTTTAGTACACTTTGATTCCTGAAAAGAGAACTTAGGGACATGTTGCAGATACATATATAAATCATCTTGCTAACATTAGAGGAAGGATTTCCTATAAGGCTTTCAGGATGCTTTAATGTGAGTAGCTCCTATTATTGCAGCTAATATATTTTGCACATGTGAGCTGTTCTTTGGATGCCAGGAATGCAGCTGTACAACTTCAGCTTCACCCTGAAGCTGAAACTGGTCATTATCGAATGTGTTGTTGCATATGAGCCTGAAGACAAATTCTGAAGTTTGACTTAACTGGATATTTGCCAAGCAGTAGACTCAATCCCACGTGCAGATGGGACTCCCATCAATATTAATGGAGAAAATAATAAGTACCCTAACAAACTCATAACGAGGTAGGTTGGTATCAGGCTTAATTATCCATGTTCATGCCAAGGATTGTCTATGCCAGCAGGTGCTCCTGGTAATAAGTTACCTGACATGAACCATCACAGAAAACAGTGAGGTCCGCTTTGTATTTTTTTCTAATGATAAGCATTTAATCCACCTCTGGAGCCAATTAGCAGGCAAGGCAAAAGAGAGCTGTACTGCTGCTCCATGCCTTGTTTCTCTACTTCCACATGAATGATGCCATTAATAATGGAAGTCGGTGTCCCCTTTTGCCCTGGAGGCTCTACAGGCTTTGCAGTGCAGTGGGAAGCAGCCCTGCCACTGCTGACTACCTGTCTTCCCCATGCACTAGTAATGCCTGATAGACATGGCAGAGCTTCTCTGCTCAGAGAGAAGGCAGCTTGCTTTAAATACTCCTCCATGCCTATCTTTGGATAACAAACAATAAAATGTGAGTGTCACGTCAGGTCTTTGCAAGGGAGGGAAAAACGAGTTCTACAGGACTGTGCCTGGGACCTCCAGTGGCACAGATGCTCTTCCAGATCATGCCAGTGGTGCAGAGTGGGATCCTGATCCCCTGCCATTCAGATACAAGTTTATTAACTTCAGCAAAGGGCACAGTGAAAATGCCTTTTCTCCCATTAAATGGAAGCAAGAATGGACTCTGTAGCACAAGAGTGGCATAGCATGGGCAGAATGATGTCCTGTCCACTTTCATTTCAGTGCCTCACCATTATCTTTGAATTGAAGGACAACATTAATCTATTCTAGATGTTCTTCTCCTGCTGCAGTAAAATAGGACTACTTTGTTTCAACATCTTAAAAAGAAAAATCACTTAGAAGAAAAAGAAAAAAACTTACACCTTCAGAAGCTTTTGTGGTTTTGTTGTATCTGATTATTGCTGCATGCCTTGCATTCTCAGGAACTTTATTGCTCCTTTTCATTAAAATTAGTTTTACTAAGATTTTCATGTAAGGAACATGTCTACAGGCAAATAGACACAAAGGTAAAAGCTAGCAGGAAGTACACAATCAAATTAAGTTCACATTCAAGAAGTTTTGTTCCACCATTTCCACAGTCCTTTTGTTTTTTTTTTTTAATACCTGCTATATTTTCAAGCTGCAAAAGAGAAATATTATAAGAGAATTAGCACACAGAGCACAACCACTTGCTACCTCAAACTCATTTTTAAGGTTTCCCTTTCCTTGGAAATTTCTGTTGAAATCATTTCAGTGACTGCATCTGGTTTGCTCCAGGACTCAAGGTGGGGGAGTGTGGAGGGGTTAGCCAGAGGGAAAAAAAGGAGCATGTTGTCTACAGCATGCCAAAGAAAATTAACCACATAGGTATCATTCACTTTTTTCTCTTTCATGGCCTCTAATCCTCTATTTACATGAAGTGTATCTATCACAAACACCCCAATATTTTCTGCAGGTTAAGACAAACTTGGGTCATTTAAGAGATCCAAATAAATCAGCTCTCTATTGTGGCCCCTTTCCTACTGGATGTGTACAAATGTAATGGCCTTGGAGCCCGGAGTCCAAAATCAGAAACCCACCCTTCTGGCTACTCCAGTGATTGTAGCTACTTTTCCTACGGCCTCTGCTGTTGAATTACTTAAAATTTTAGTTTGATGTATTTTACTTATTACAGTCAGCTGATAATGCTACCAATCCTTCTGTTTTAGTGGGCAATGTTCCAGGTCTCTCATTGAGATAAACTACCTAGTCTTCAGCCTCATAGTTTATCCACTTCAGAACCAGATTATTGTCTCATAAAACTGTTGAGATGGTGCAGTTAATACTTGCTATTATTTTAGAGGCCAGAGCTGTAATCTTCATCATAAAGATTTAAGTCCTTTTTACATGCTTAAAGTTTTCAAACTATGGGTCATATCCTGCCATTGATTTTTACACAAAACTTCCAGTGGTGGTTTTTGTTTTTTGGGTTTTTTTTTTCTTTCTTTCTTGAGTAATTGGGTTCTTTCCTCTTGCAATTTCACACCACAGGATCAGAATGATGAAATCGCATTCCTAATACAAATTTATGAACTTTGTATCATCGAATTGGTGCTATAAAACAAAATCATTTTTAGTCCAAAGGGCATGTATGTGTATATTTGACAGATCGGTGCATCATTCTTCAAGCAACCATTTTTCTTAATACCAGCCAGTGAAACAAAGTTATACGTGAGTGATGTTGCTATTATTGAACTGATGGTAAGCCCAAGTGCTGTGCTGTTCCCTCCCTGAAATCATTTGATACAACAGTGGCGTTCTCCATTCAAACACTACAAATCAAAAGACGCAGCCTCAACTTCAAAGGGAAATTGAAATGTCCAGATGAAAGTCAAGATGAAAGTCCAGATGGAAAGACAAGTGTGCCTTGGTTTGGCTCATCAGATAAGTGTGGAACCAGGTGCACGTTTGAATTTTCCCTCATCACCAAAATACAATCTCCATTCTTTTTTTTTTGGGGGGGTGAGGTTAGGAGGATGTGCAGATCTGTTGCCCCAAATAGAAGTTCTCTGCTTTTTCAACATTCAAAATAAGCAGAAGTTTGTACTAGCTGAATCCCATTTTTTTTTCCTTTTATACAATTACATATGCACTTTTATGTTTGTTTCCTGTTTCTTTTAAATAAAGCAAAAATAAAGCAGACTCATGGAATGGCAAATAATTAAACATATGAAGATGAAAGAGAGTGGAAAATTAAGCATCCATTCAATATCTTGCTGTGACTGAATGTTAGCTGTTTCCTTAAGACAGAGCCTGGGGAGTCTCTCATCTGGATTATCGGGAAGGGATATAAATACAGTGCAACTGTCTTGGAGCTCTCCTTCTTCTCCCACAGCCCTAGACATTTTGTCTATCCTGCACAAGGGCAGTCTTCCTGTTTTCCTGTTGCTGACTGGCTTAGAAAATCAGCCAAAATAGTGGCTAAACAGCATCATGGAATAGAGAAACTGGAGTCCTCATTTTGCTCTGAGATATTGCCAGTAAGGAAAAGGAAGATCGCAAGTCTCTCTTAGAGATATGTGCCACCAGGCTGCCTCTTCTGAAATGGAAGGAGACTTTGCCAAACTTTAAGACAAGAGAACCAAAATTGACATGCGACTTTTCAGTTAAACTACTCTTCAAGATTTTCCAACGAATGGATTAGTTTTTCAGTAAAACATCAGACCACAGAAAAGAGAGCGGAGATTTAGAGTAGAGTAGAGTAGAACAATGTAGCAAAGCTGTCTTTAACAATAAGAAAAAGATAAATCCAGAGACCAAAAATGAATCTGTAATTCTTAACTTGTTTTTTTTTTTAACAAAGTAATTTTTATTTTTATTTCTTTTTTTTTTAACATAGCGTGATTCTTTTGAGCTGTCTTAGGAATGCTGTCTACTTTAGCTACTGTAACTGTCATCTGCCAACCTCTTCTATGTCAATAAGGGGACTTCACCGTCAGCTAAGAGAAGGAAATAAAATGATCTAAAGGTATTGTTTATTTTTTCCCCTCAGGTTATTTGCTATGATATCAGCATAGCATCATTTAAACCAAATTCTAGCGAAGTCCCTGCTAGGAATAGGCACACTCCAGCACTTGGTTCTGTTTGAATAGGATTCACCTCCTCCAGATTTTGCTTTATGAGGGCTAGTTGTCTTCAGCCAGTTGGAGGGTGCTGCCAGTAGTTTGTTTAACAGAGCTGGTCATCCAGAAGGAATTCACCCCAAGCATACCTCTTTTAGGATGGGTTAAATCATCTCTTGGAGATATCTGGCTCAATCCGCTAATTGCAAAAGAGGTTGAGTTGTCTAGTTTAGATAAGACACATGTAGATTAAATGTTGTTTTATATACAAAATCAAATAAGATTGATTCCATACCAGTTCAGTGATCAATTCCTTTTCTTCTCCCCAGATGAGATTTTTTGTATAATTTCTAAAGCTGCCATAACACTGACAGTGAGAAGCCTTCAGTCTATGTCTCTCAGAATGTTGCCTCCTGTTATAATAACTTTTTCCTCAGAACATGTTATTAATGAAATCTTAAGGAGCTAGTCTCTATGTTTTCTGGTAGTATATAATGGTCAGTAATATTTTGCAATTTACAGTTAATCTTTCATTTTATATCTCAAGACACTTAACTGAAGACACTGACGCTCCTATGCTGCTGAGTTGCCAGTGATTCAGAACACATAATGCTATTTTTCACAATCTGACTCTTTCTAAACAGATCGTAACTGATGATTTTAACATTCTGATCAAGTAAAATTTCCCCCTGGTTTCATTGAGGCCAATTTGAAGTTGAATATACTCTCATAAAAGATCATTTCCAGTCCCTTCTGTTATCACCTAGATCCCTGGCATCAGCGTACAAGCTATTAAGGGATTTATACTCTGGATATCCCTAGATGTCTTGATTAATTTTCTCTTGACATATTAATTTTTGTGCTAAATGAATGTTCATTTGAGCCTCTTTTTGTTCTCCCCTTTTGTTCTTAATTTAGTGCTCTCTTGTCCAGGTTAAGCAGACTGCACTGAGAAGATTGCTTCTGCTGCTGCTGGGGTGGAAGCCATACAAGTTACAGTGATTTCTTCCTGTCTAATCAGGGCCCCAAAGCCAAGGGCTGCTTTGTGAAATTCATATGTGCAGTCCTTCACTTTAGGATCTCTCATTGTTGGTTTTTTTGTTCCACAACAATTCATTCAGCAGAGAATCATGGAATCATAGAATCCTAGAAAGGTTTGGGTTGGAAGGGACCTCAAAGATCATCTAGTTCCAACAGCCTGGCCACAGGCAGGGTTGCCAACCACTAAATTAGGTACTAGTTGCCCAGGGCCTCATCCAACCTGGACTAGATTTCAGCTACCATCATGCAGAGAAGGTTCAAGACTTCCCAGCCATGCCAAATCTAAATGTGGGCCTCTGCTGCCAACAGAGAAGGAAGGGGAGGAGTACAAACACATCTGGGCCAGGTGCCTAGCGCAGGCCTTTCAGAAGGAGGCTTCCTGCAATTGCCACTGGCTGGGACAGGAGGCACAGCCAGAGTGCCAGGAGATGCTCAGTTCCCTACCTCCTGTCCTTTGTGCCAGCAGCAGCTGCTTCCTCACACATCCTAAAGCCACTCTTGGCAGGGCCACCAGCCTGGCCTCTGTCCCTCTGGCACAGGCAGAGGAGGAGGCAGCAAGATGTGGGCTCACTTCTATCCCAAGCCAAGCAACTGCTTACCCTGGCTGCATCTGGACTTGGCCTTGCTATTTAGAGTGTAAATATAATTTTTTTAAGAGTGCTGGTGAAAGCTTCTTCCTTTAAAATTTCTCCCAGTGCTTAAGACTGTGCAGTTAGCTTCTAGGCCACATAGCATGCCACACTCCTTTTGCTGGAAATGCTGCAGAGAACAGCTTTCAGAAAGCCTTCACAAGAAGATTTGTCCCAGTGAGCATTCTGATGACAAAATAAAAAATTAAATGAACGTAAAACCATCAGCCAAGTGACACTTCAGCACAGAATTGGGAGCATGAACAATTTGCTGCTTGAAAAACGTTCATCACATAGTTGAGTCTACTGAAAATCTAGAACAAAATGAAAATCACAAGGTCAGGTATAAAAATGGTGTATCATTTCCCTGTAATCAGAAAGGATATTTATAGATAAGAATAATTTCTTAATCACAGCTCCAGCTGGTGCCAAAAGAAAAAGGAATGTGATAGGAAGTTAATGCTGGAAAAATAATTAACTCAAAAGAATAAATGAATATAAAAATAAATTTCATCGTGCTGTCAGATTTCATTGTATTTCTGGCATGGATAAACAAGGTCAGCTCTGTAACCCCTGAATCTGGTTTCTTAATGTTGGGTAATCTCCATTACAGGTAGTTCCCTGCATTTTAGGCCTATGAATTTCTAATAGCGAGAGAGAATGGGTAGCTCAGGTGTTAAAGTAATACTGAGTTTTTCAGCTATGTAGTGGCAAAATACAACGGTGATGACCGGAGTGAGACTTGAATATATACGTGTGTTCCTGCTATTAAAGAAAACTTTAGAGTTTACTTGATCCTTTATGTAGCTAAAATCCCAAAATATCGACTTCATTACTCTCCAGCAGTCAAAGCAAACACATGGCCTTGCAGTTTAGGCAGAATGTTTTGTATTTGATCAGATAGGTGATAATTTTGGATTCAGGAAGAATGCAAGCCTCATCTTCCTTTGAATCCCCTGGACTTTGCTGTTGACACCACTAAAGTAGGATCGTAACAGGAATAAAGATATTCCCTAATGAAAGGCAATGGATTTTTGTCACTACTAGCATTTTCTTTTTAAACTTTGTTCCTTGTATTTCCAAATTTTCCAGAAGATCTAAGGCTATACTATATTTGGGTCTCAAGGTTAGAGGAGAAAAGTGATTCTTACAAATCCATAGGATAACAGGAGGATATTTGATACTAATAAATTTTCACTTCCGAAGCTAAATACACAGGAATGAAGAGAAAAAGGACAGATTTGGGCTGGAAGGGCAAAGCTCTGTTATCTGTATGAATTTCTCTGCTACCTAAATAAAACCTTGCACTCAGAATATAGAATTACACATATGCACATGTGTATACCTAAGAAAATTAATTGACTTATCATATCCTTAGGAGAGGGAGAAGGAAGCTGAGAAAGTTCTGCATACACAAAAAAAACCCCAAACATATTTTGTTTTTGCAGTTATGGGCTGAAAGCTGATGGACTCCTCTAGTTTTTGAACCAACTGCAAAACGCCCTTCAAATATCCCCCCAGGCCTTTTGAGAAAACAAAAAAAGAGAGACAAAGTTTTCACTCTGAAAAGCTTTAATGCTCCTTTTTGACTGGTAAGAAGCAGAGTGAATTGAAAGGGCCCAAACTGCTTGCTCCTGAAGTGATCCATTTAGCTCAATTCCCAGCCCCTCCATCCCTTTAGTGAATTGCTGTTTAGAAAGGCATCTTTCAGCTGCTGCAGATGTGCTGCTCTGTCAATTATCAGGCTTAAATGGTAGGGCTTACACATTTCTGTCTCCGGCAAATTCTACTATAAACTTCTTTACCTCTTCTTTAATGGCTTTCTAATGTATCTTAGTGAAAGATGGATATCCCATACTCTCTTTTAAACACCTAATTTCTTAGACATTTTATCTTGACAGTTCTGCCTTCCCCAGCTGGCAATCTCTCAAACACAGAAGCACATTTTTGTCTCTTGTAGGCCTATCATGACTAAATGTTATCACGGCACTTTTATACTTGAGGTTATCATCACGTGGCACTGTAACTGCTACTTGTCAGCTTCTTCCATACACTGCCAGAGCAGCAGTAGAGCTAAGAGATTTATAATGCTGTAGCATAGAAAACAAGAGCCTTAGCACTCATTACAAAGCTCACATCATGTTGCCTTACAAACACAGAGCAACTGCTGCCCTGTACCAAGGTGGATGTTGCAGATGGGGCACTCTGGGCAAGCACATACTGCATCAGATGGCATTGGGTGATGGAAGACATAGTGGTAGACTCTGCATTTGCGTGCTCTGTGAGAGAAGCTAGTCACCATTCCTCACGCATGAAAAGCAGCAATTAGAAATTCCTTCAACAAAGACATGTGCTGACTGCTACCATCTTGTATGAGTAGCACATATCTGTGCTTATTCCATGCAGCTGAGTTGACATTTATTTTGCAAAAATTAGAATGAAAATCTGCTCTCAGTTCTAGTTATTGGAATTCAGTACAGACCAGTTTCTGCACATGCTTTTAAAAACACATAGCTAAAGAAATGCATGCCACTGGACACTGCAGTACACTGACTTGATCTCCATTGCCCTATTTTAAAGTTACTGTCAACATACTGAGCCTGAACTTTTAAACTCAGGGTTCATTGGATATTTGAAGAATGACTTGTTTTGGATATGTTTTTTTTTTTTCTTTTCCTTTTCAAAGCTATTATGATAAAATCAATATTTTCTTGGTATGGTGAGGGTGATATACAATACTTGCAGAAGCTTAGACTTGGGTATCTCTCCATTGTAGCAGTATCTCTCATACAGCACCTCAAGCTCTAGGGGAGATACTGTCTGGTCTTTTAAGTATGCCTACCAGAAATGCAAAATATTTATTGTAATATTGTTTATTAGCATAAATTAATTGTTAATATTGTTTATTAACAATATTACAAATGTGTATACCAAAAGCCCAGGCTGGATGAAAAGTAGAATTATAAAGGAAACTTGTGCAGCTACAGAAATGTAATTCAGGCCCATGATGGGTCTGTTGGTCCGTAATGAGTGGTAGGAGCTTGTGAGAGAGAGAACACTGTGATCAGTGCTGCTCAGGGAGACATGCTTCAGCCCTGAAATGCTGACAGCTCAGAAAAACTTCATTTTTCCTCATCAGTGACAAGTTTTAAAGTTTTCAATTTTGGTTTTCAACAAGAAATCAAATCATACTCCTCCTAACATTTCCAAAAAAGACCTCAGGTTTTTCTGAGCCCCACTGGACAAAACACTATAGATTTTTTCAGGTTTTTCTTTCTGTGCCTCCATTGCTGATAGGAGGGATAAAGGAGCTAGCTAACATCTATATGGCCATACTGCTGTTCTACACTGTAGTAGTGTTTTTATGATAAAATCTGTTCTCCGTAGGAGTCTTCATGCCATGATCACATTTTCTGGCAAAGGTGAACAGTTTTATACATGTATACATATACTAGCTGGATACATACACCACATTTATTCCAAATGCATTGCACTCCTACATCGTACCTGCTGATGATTTTATACAAGTTTAAGGCAGTACAAGGGCTTTTCTTTCCACACGTTCCAAATAACTTATGCAGCTCTTATGTATAATCACACCACTGGAAAAGTCAGAAAATATCTCTCTATATACAGACATATGTGAGAAAGGAGAGCTATTTCTCCTCTGAGGGAATGTGAAATAGCCCGCCCAGTTAAAGAAAGTAAGAAATAAATTTTGGAATCTATACTGAGTTATTTGTAGCTGGGAGTTTCAGAAAACTTATTTACTTGTACAGTTCTAAATCCCAAGCTTTAATCATCTGAGGCACATATGTTTTAGGCATTATTTATGAACAGGCATTTCACAGGCTTAAGATTAGGTACAAAGATAAAGGGGAAACTAATGCAGCTTCTGCAATATTTAACATTTTCTCTGATGAGTGTGACTGCAGAAGATGCAGTCCAGTTTCACATACCCTCATGCTGTGCATCCCATGAATTGCTGTGCCAGAGAGCTCTGTATGCATGGCAAAGCAATGGAAAGGAATGGCATGGATTTGGTTTAACAAGGCAGAGTTCCTGGCTGCTTGCAGAGAAACGCCTTCCCCACCTTGCCAGAAAAAGGATTTCAGCAGCTGGGGATGGGGAATGGAACAATTGCAAGAAATTAGGCCGCCAACTCGCTTCCCCATGTTCTTTCTCATTATTGCTCAAATAACCATTTGTACTCACACCAGATGCTTGTTAATCAAGGCCAATTAGGCTATTTTGCTCAGAAAATTTCCAACCGGCAAGACAAATAGTTCAAATAGCACAGAGGTCAACCAAAGCAGGAGCACCGGTGACAGCTTCATGTGCATTTAGCCAAATAGAAAGCAGACATGGCAAGGGCACGCATGTAGGGCTCCCACGTGAATTGCATTGTGTATTTGCCCTGGGGGGATGAGTTGCATTCACCCTGGTCAGCCAGGCCACTCAGACAGCAGTTCAGGTGTTTGTCTGCATGTTGATTTAGACTGACATCATATGCTGAGTTCCTCATCTAGCTTGCATGAAATGTCAAGGTAAATAAGGCTTAAATGTAATAATATTAACCAAGATCTTCAGGGGTGCTTTCTCAGAGGGCTACCCTGAGAAAAGGTCATTCAGCCACTGCAGCGCGCTGTTCATCTGCATCGTGCCAGGGGGATTTCTCTCCCCCCCTTTGAAATCCCATGGCAACCATCCAACAACCTGACAGCTTTAAATCTTCTCCTGCATATGTCAAAGCAGGGTGGGGAGCCAGCAAGCTTGCTGTACTGCTCCGACTTTCTAAAATGTGTTTTCCGAGTGGCATATGGTAACACAGAGTAAATGTGATCAGACATACTGCTCTGCTTCATGGTAAGAGGGGGCACCAAGACACGACTTCCCAAAACCTGGCAGCAGGGATAGTCTGCGTTGTGCGATGACCTGCACCGTGTCCCCAAATTTCCAAAATACTCTTTTCTCCTGGAGAGATGGATATGAGAAAAGGGAGGCTTGGGATTAGCTACGGAGTTCCTCTATTTCCTACACTGTACAAATCTATTGTACAGAAAAGTTTCTGGTGGGAGGAGCTGTGCAAATGGACGTAAACTGTATCATTATTCCCATTTTTACTTCAAATTGCCAATAATGAGAGTAATTCTCTCAGAATTTGTCAATGAGTTTCAATCTCATACACTCTCAATATATTCATGCCTGAAAATTACTTTTGGCTGATAAAAGGATATTAATACCTCACTTTATCGTGCTGTGCATTTTCTATTACATTAAATCAATAGAGCCATACACGACAATCACAGTTAATACCGAAATAACTCACAGGTACTTAGTCATTTCCTTTGGCTGATGTAAGCTCATTAATGCACCTCTGTTTTGGCCTAAGGCCCCCTCCCTCACTCTGAGGAGAGATTGAATTTGCTGTTTATGTCTGTGTACTCTCATGCCCTTATTTTCAGCACAACAAAAATTTTCCTTCCTAAGCAGACAAAGACCACCCAAAGCAATTTCATTCAAGAATGAGGCTGTCTTCAAACACCAGTGGCCCCTCAAGATAAAAGGTCAGCGTGCTAATTCATCGCAGCCCAGACCCCAAATCTTTCCCCTTCTGGAAATGAAAGGCATTTTTTAAGACCTCCTGTGCGTAATGTTGTTTGCATTTTTTGTCAAACGGGATTGTTTGGACAGGGCTGCCAGAGGCTTTGTGAGCACAAAGCAAAGGCATGCTGCCCTGCTGTTTGCCAGTCTGCCAGGGTATTGCTCCTGCCTCTGTGCCCAAGGCTAGCACCCTGTGCTCTGGGGTGTACTCCCAGGAATGCTCAGGGTCATTTGTCACTGCTACACTGGCAGTTCCTGATGGTGGGGGATTCTCTGGGGAGAGGGGAGATGATGGGGTAAACTCACTTCATCCCCCTGGAGTAAGCACATAAGCTCCGCCCTGGCGTATCTCTGGGAAGAGAATCCTCAATAGGGTGCTGATACAGAGAGGAGAGAATGGGGATATGGGATGTGTGTCTTTGTCCCCACTTCATCCTCACTGAGATGATCCAGGAAGATGTTCCTGGGAAAGAGGAACTGGTGCAGCAGCAGCTCCCTGCCTCCTTCCTGTCTCTGTGGCATCCAAAGAGGGGCCAAAGGCTGAGGCAAGAGGCAGTGGGAAAACTGAGCAGACGGAGAGGAATTAACATGCATCACATCTCTGCCGCTGATTTATCTGCTTGTTCAAGAAAGGAATGAATAATCAAAATTGGCTGCTAGCTGGGATTGCCCCACCACATGTATATAGGCAGAGATATTTGCACAGGCTTGTGTTTATAAATGGGCATGCCTCTTGGAGGCTGGTGGTAAAATGGCAGTAGTATCTCATTATGAGTGTGAACTGAAGAGCTTGCAGATTAGTTCCCAGAATATAACTTGCCAAACATAGATATCCACATGCCTATAAACTTTGATAAAAATAAAAGTAGAGCCCATATGTTGCCAGAAGTAAATAATCCTTTCCAAAATGCAACAACATGTGAAATGTGCACAGCTGAGAGCTCGCTGAAGGTGACTTGAGGAAGATTTATGTTAAGCTACTTTTTCCACCACTGTATTTGAACACCATAGCCTTAAATCTTCAATTCCTACATGCAGCATTCTTTTGTATTTCACTATATTTTCATTTTGGGGAGGAAATTCCAGTTGTACAAACCACTTACGTGTAATCACAAATGTATCATCATGTGTTTCCCAGGAAATGGGCTCAGAAATAGAAACGAATTGTTCAGCATTGCAAGCAATGTGCCTTATCAAAATTTTTGCTCAATTCCTTCTTATAATATAATCATGGTGTAATCATGGAACCCAATTTTCAATAAACCCTTTTAGTTTACCTGTTTGCAGAACTAATAAATGCATAAAAATCACGCATACAGAAAGTTATACTCGTTTCCAAATTCAAACAAAGTCCCATGACTGAAAACATCTACCATATAATTTCCTGGATATTTCATTTGAGATCAGCATCTTGATTACTTTTCCCTGAAAGAAACTTAAAGTTTATTCACAGAATTAGAAATTAATATAATCTCAGTGAGAGAGATGGAGAGAGAAAAAGTGAATTACATTGAAACTCCCTTAAAGATTGGAAGAGTGTAATTTAATCTTGTAATCTGATAAACCAAGACAAATGAGGCAATTGCCAAATAGGTATTTTAATCACAATGCCTCTAGAAACCCACACAAATAACAAACACATGCCAGATCTGAGAGACACGTTCATTTCAAAGCTCTGATTTAAGAAACACTGGCCTGTATGTGACCGATTGAATTACCACCATATTTCTGTGCTGTATGTATATGGTATTTTCAATTTCAGATCAAGAACACTGCCTTTAAAAATGGCAAAGGCAATATCCTAGTGTAATCACAGCAGAAAGACAGTTTCTATTACATGCCAGAGTCATTAACCTCATAATTTTTTCATGGCTGCGAGTTAACCCCTGCAAGATTTCGCTTTCAGCAGCTGCTGCATATTAAAACTTCCCTTGAATTTTGCTAACTCTGTGAGCAGTTTCATCTTGCAGCAGGCAAACCTCTGCGCCTGGCTTGGCGTCAGCATTTTATGAAACAGTTCCTATTGTTATGAAAATGTTTCGCTGCCTTTTTGTTGGGTGCTTTTCTTTCCAACACCGGCTGCTGCTGCCTTTGCGTTTTTCTGTTCAAAGGTCGGGTCAAAGGTACTGAATGGTTGACCATGGCTATGTGGAATGTAAGTGAACCCAAGAATGGCCTTTCTGATTGATCATCTATTTAAACAGTGAGAGTGTTATGCCTTTGGATTTAAATGTAACCCAGGGCGCTGGAAAACTGGAGCCACTGGCTGTTTGTGAAATATGCATAGAGGACTCTCTATTGCTTGCAGCGTTTGATGTGGATCTGAAATTCCATGTGAGCCTTTCAGGTCTTCTTCCCATAACCTCTGCAAATGTCTTTCCTTTTGCTTCTCTTGTGCTGCACTTGCACACATCTCATTATAAAATGCTGTATTTTATACAGTGCATTGGTAAGGAATTATGTATCTCCACATGGAACTACTTAAATGCGAAACGCTTTCCAATACTACCTCCTAATTTTAAACAGTTAAAAAGAAACTGAACAAACAAAAACAAGCAAAAACAAAAACAAAAATAACAACCCATCAACCTCAAGTCTTTCCCTGAAAAAGGCTTTACTGAAGGCTTGAATCTGGTTTGAGAGTTTACAACATTTCTGTAGGGATGCCATAACATTATTTCAGAAACCTGTCCTTGTCAAAAAATACAAAAAATCCACATTTATGCATATGAGAGTAGCTGCTCTGATTTCTGCCCTTGGGATTTAAAGTAGCACATTGCCACAAATGCAAAACAAAGAGAAAATCTGATATGACCTGAGAACATTGAATAGAATAAAGATCGCTGCTAATGTTCACTCCCACCTTCTGCTGTATCATTACTTCTGCAGTTAAGTAGTTATAAAATAGCATCCATGACACTAGTACCTGTGCTTGTGCATTACAATATCACATAATGAGACCTACTGTGATGGAGCAACTGCTGTTTTGAACAGTTTCTTTTACTTCTGAAGACAGAATGCAGTCATTACTGCCAGAGAGAGCATCATTTTCAAATTATTAATTTCAAAAGCTAGAAATGTCTCCAGCCAATTCCAAGCAGCTGGGGCTGGGACACAGTAAACTAATAGGGCATTTCTCACAGACGCTGTTGACATTCCTTTTTAACAGCCAAGATGACATCCCCAACTCAACAAGCAGTATACTGAATGCTAAAACAAAATGGGCTGTATCCTGGGAGAGTCAGGAGCACCTGTGTTTCCTCTCAAAGACAAGTTATGAAAAAAATACTGAGCCTGTAATATTTTTATATTGTTCCCTGCATCGCAGCTTTACCAGTAAGGAGGCTTCAAGTTGCAGCTGCACAACTGTGTATGTGCTGAGGGTGACATCTGTGCCACAATAGCAGTTTAGGATAGCAGGACTTCATTCTCTGTAAAAAATTATTCATGTCCATCACACCGCAGAGCTCTTATAAAATTGCAAAAGCATGACTTGTTATTCTGATTTAGTAACATCTCAAGTTGTCTTTTCCCACCAAAATGAAGACCAAACTCAACGCAATACATTTGAAGCTATTATTGGGTTCTTAGTGCTACACAAGGGATATTGTTATGACATTAAACCAAACTTTCATTCCAAAGACTCTTTGAAGGAAGAATGAGTTGTGAAGTTGATGTTCATTATTTTTAGGTCTTTGGATAACTTTGACTTGATCTTCGGTTTTATCCTTGTTGACCATGTGCTCCTGCTGGGGACATTGTAAAAATGCAGTTTTTTAAATTCAAATATCATAATCATATTCAAAGAGAAGAGGACATTGCCAGATGCAGTCTGTGTCTACCTGGTAATCTGAGACTGAAAAAGCTTGTAAGAGATTTACTGATTTGACATTCTTCTGGACAAAAGGTGGCAAAATTCACAAATGGTTTCAAGTTCTTAGCAAAAAAGGGCAAAGCAAACCCTTTCTCAGCTTCCTTAAGGAAGGCTGACTGCTAGTATTAGCCCCTCAGTTGCCCTGCCTGAAGATAAATTACCCCATTACACCGCAACTCCTCTGCCCTCTGGCAGTGGATTAAGTAACTCCAGCTCAGATGGGCCACAAGTCATCCCTGTGAACTTCTGCACAGCTCAAACAACGCTCTTCTTATGCAGGCTCCGTATGTGTGTGCGCAGCTATTAGGGCAGGTCATGGCCCCATTATGCTTGATGATATACGCGTACATCATTAGACACAACCCCAACCGAGACTGAGCTGCGGCCCTACCTGTGCTGCTTCTAACAATTCATGCGGTTGAATGTGTTCCCCAGATGTGCTCTGTAGAACCAGGCACTGCAGAAACGTCCCGTGCAGCCCTCAATGGGACCCATCACACGCTCTTGTTAGGCATGTGCTTAAACACTTTCCTGGGGAAGGGCCAGAGTGAGCTGTCTTGCCAGACTGACTAAACCCACACGGCTCCAAAGACATTTGCAAGATTCTGCAGAGGTAAATCAAACCCCTGGACTTGGACACAGAGTGAGCTCCATTTTCCGGTCACCAGCCAGATGAATCCTTTGAAAGAAACAGAAATCTGTGGGATTTTCCACCCATGGCATTTTGCCCAACTCAACCCTTCTTAAGTTCCAGCGTGGCAGTGGCTGACATAGCTGTAGCTAAAGCTGGACCTCAACACCTTGGCAGGCCATCACTCACCAAAGACATGAAGTTTCATCAAAAACTTTGGCAAAAATAAGGTTTTGGAAGAGAAATGGGAAATATTTTTTACACTGTGTTTTCAATATTTTACATGAGGCTTTTTGATGTTTCAATTTGAAAAAAAAAAAAAAAGTGTTTTTTTAAACTGAGTTTTATATTATAAGTATCACTATTTAAAATTCAGAATGTCTTCTTCATGATGAATACAGGCACTTTGGGGTGAGAAGGGAATCTCTTTCAGCGCAAAGGATACACTCATTGAGTTTACCTAGGGAAAATCAGACAGGATCTCATTTAGATATAAAATAACCATTTTGTTACACAAATTCAAAGTGTGCACACACTCAGAGAGTGCATTCCCAGAGGCAGCTGATTGATTTGCTCAGCTTCCACGGCTTGCAGGCGCCTGATTCCTTCTCACTTCAGTCTGGAGGATGATATCATGCAAAGAGCCCAGGAGTCCCAATAGCTCTAGCACAATCCAGGGAGGTAACAGTGTCCAGACACTCATCTTCAAAGCCTGCCTTCCTAAGGTTTCTTTGAGCACACCCAAGCCTCCTGTCCTGCTTTGAAGGGTGCTGAGGAGTGCAGAACTCTGTGGTACTCTGAAGCTTCAGTGTCCCAGCAGCTATGCCAACCAACTGATGGGAAACCATGCAAGCAAAGCCATCCTCTCCTGGCAACATCTATCTGGGGAATGGCTTGGTTTCACCAACCAGTGCTTCCCTACACGTGGTCGTTCAAAAGTCTAAGTAAGCACTAAGTAAGTTTCAAGGCCGTTTAAAAAAAAAAAAAAAAGAAGAAGAAGAACATTATTGATCTGCCTGAAAACATTGTTTTGTTTTGCTTTTCTCTTATTTCAAAGACAACTCATGCATTCAGGGGAGGGGGAGGAGGCAATTGCAATTTGAGCGGAAGATAAAGGTCAAAGTCTCAAAATCCTTTGCCAAATGGAACTGCTGCCCCGAACACAGCTTTAATCACAGTAGGACAATGTTCTTCTCTATTGTACCTTAGTGGGAGATCTCTGTTGGTGCAAACAAAATACATTCTCCTTGAGGAATGAAATGAGATGACAATGTAGATATTGTCTTTGTATTACTTCCAAAAAAATCAGGAAGTGAATACCAAACTCGATTTGAAATGTACTCATTGTACTGACAGGAAAAAAAAAAATCAGATGAAATATCCTGGTTGTACAACTTATCAACACAGAGTGTTATAAGAAACAGAAAATAACAAGCAAACATCATAGGCTTATATGGTGTTTTCAATTTTCATCAAGCACTGAAGACAATGAGTACCGGGGGATTTGAAGTGTACTGAAATATTTCAACAAATCTAGAAGTGAGATATAGTAAAAGCATGAATTAATCAAATAAGAATTACTTTTCTTTTTCATATTGATGTGTAATTTTCTTTTCTTTTTGTGGCATCTAATCATCTCTCCATGATTATCTTTATTTTCATCAGCATTTTGCCATCAGATGTTTGATCCTTTTCTCTCCATTTGAATACTTTCATAGTATTACCTTTATTCTCATCCTGTTATGCTTTAAATTTTTAAATAGGGATCTTTAAGGCAGTGTTGCTGCATGCCTTCCTTTTCCAAAGCCTGGGTAGATCTGGGCACTGATCTAATGGTTTAATAGTGTCTTCTGTTGACTCTTTGTTTCTCTCAAGGGAAAAAGGAATTGTGCCTTGTGGAATGTAGGGGCAGTTTATCTGAACTGTGATCTTGAACTTTATCCAGAAACCTTAGGAATAAAAACACACTTTGTAAAAACACATCTGTAAAATCATGAATATTTTTTCTTTGCCTACGTTTTGTTAATTGAACCTAAGGAATTCTTTTCTGATTTAAGTACTAGTACTATCTCTGCTCTGCAGACTTGACTTACTATTGTTTTATCACTGTATCAGTATATTTTTTCCATTTTAGGATTAGTTATATCATCACATTTCAGAAGGACACAACTTGTATTTCATACATTAAGCTTTGTTTCCTTTAACAACTCAGGTGTGAGAGTAGAGGGGCCAAAGGGCTGTTTCCCTTAGCAACTCCAAGCTATAATAGTGGTGATGTTAATGATGAAGCAGACTAAATAAGACAGTTCTCCTACATTAAATCTTCTGAAAATATAAGTGAAAGTGCATAAAGATGTGCTTTAATTAGCAAGAGGGCACAAAATGCTGAGTAATTTTGCTGCCAGAATGCAGTAGGAAATTGCTCTCTTCTGCCCTCCAGGGGCTCACAGATGAGCTCCTTGCATTGCTCCTGATGCAAGGGTAGACCTCACCTCCCTGGCTCTCTGAGCTCATACCTGCCATATCTTTAGGTCCAATCCATAGGAAATTGTAAGGATAGCATATGAGTCCTGCGTGTGAGCTTCATGCTGTGCAGTACCGAGAAATGTAATTAGTCCTGCAAGACCCCACAGCAATGTTAAGTACACTAGAGCAGGAGCATCTGGCTCCATTGGTGAAGGTTGCCATAGGAGTGCTCTACAAAAGAGGATTTTATGTATAGATGGATAACCTCATAAAAGCGCCTTCCTTTTATTACCTACTGATTTCTTATGTATCTGTAAAGCACCTGATTCTGGAACATTCCTGTGTGCACAGTTACTGCCAGAGCACCTCTGAAACCTTATGGCAGTTATACTGGAGATCTAGGCACTCTTAGAGGTAGCGAAGTCACCAGAAGGTTTGGGCTGGGTGTTTTATTCTTGATTGTATCTTCACAAATTGATTCTTCTGCGTGCTTTACTCTTTCGAGCATACAGTGACAGAAATATTTTTGCTATGGTTGCAGACATACATCTGCACTGAGCTTTGCTCTGGGCTTCTCTTGAAAGTCACTTCCACCTGATCCATCTCTAGAGAGGTAGCAAGCTGAAAAGTTAAATATGTCTTAATATGATGCTCACCTCACTAACTGAATGTGATCTATCGGCTGTACATGTTGGTGTGCAAGTAAAGCAAGTAATACCAAGAAAGAGAACAAAACACCTACTGTTAATAACTTATGAATTTGTACTTTCTGTGATCACTTACAAGCTAAATAAAGCACCATCCCAAGTGATTTACATTCAAAGATGAAATACTTCAGTACCTGAAAGATCAGCCAGAGATGGAATGTTGGGGTAGAATAATAGAGCCTGTTCCTCCAGAGTAGAAAAAAAATGCCCAAAGAACAGGATTATCAGCAGGGTGATCATGTCCACACCAACTAGTCTAAGGCATATGGAACGTATATGCCGAATCTGATTAGAGTAGACCCACAGACCTAGAATGCAGAAGAAAGGCACATTCAAATCCTTCCAACATGTTCCTCCCCCTCCCTCCATGCCCTTTTAACCATTGATTACTGATGGGGAAGAGATAGCTCAGTGACACAGCTACTACCTAAAGCAGGAGTAATACAGTGCCCATACATTATACTATATTGATTTTTTTGCCTATCAGCAGCATTGGCAATATTTCTGCTAGCAAGATAAATGTTATGTTATTGTTGCCCTGTTCACTGGCAGTATATATTCCCATGTTTTCTCTGCTGTGGAGCTTGATTGGATTAGTCCTTTGTAAAGTGAATTGATCAACGCCTGCTGGAGTCTTGTGATTCTAATATCTCTTCTAAAGCTCATGGCCAGGTCATGTAATTGTAAACGTGGAAAAATGAAATCTAGGGCCCAAACTCTTGTATTTCTCTGCAATTAAAATATTCATTTGCTGATGTTAAAAATCATTTGGAATGGAAGTGAGATGAATACTTCCCAAGACTGATCAGGAAAGCTGACGGTTAAAAGCTCTGGCAACAGAAGCTGTGCAAGCTGCCAATTATTTCTAGCTGAGAATCCTGTGCAAGAGAAATGGCTGGTAGGCAAATAGGGACTGGTGTATTTGGAAAAGAGAGAAGGTTTCCGTTCCCAGGAGCTAGTGATTAGTCTGATATCTCTGTCTGGACTCATAGTTGAGCTGAATCTGCCAGAAAAAGCGGAAAACAGTTTGAGCAAACTATTTATTCTAAAACCCATTTCAGAGAGCTTGGGGGATATTTTTCTGAGCTTTGTAGCAATATTATGGTGCTCACAGGAGATTAGAGATTGGTTGAAAAACTTGCTTTCAAGTTAACTGAGATTAGGTTTTTTTGTCTGAAGAATCTTCTGGAGATGGAAGGCAAGAAAACTGCTCACAAGTGCATGTCAAAAATCTGCCAAAATGGTGGACCTGATCTCAGTTGTTAGACTATGCTATGATTGGGAAAGTGGTTCTGGAGATGTTGATGCCTCTTGCCATAGGGTAGCAGATGCAACCTGTGTGCCTGTGATACAACCTGAAAGCACATCAATTACTCTTCCAGAGGGATGATCTCTCTATGTTGCCCCCCAGGAGTACCTCTTTCAGATAAAACGTTGACAACATGACATGTGCTAGGTGGTAGCTAAAGTTAGTGAAGTGCTGCAGACTTTTTTTATTCTTGTAGTTTTTGTCCATTTCCTACATCTGTTAAAAGTATCAAGAGTCAAGATAGAGTAGATAGATGCCAGAAAATGCAATACATAGCTAAAGGCTTGTCTCAAATTCCATTTTCCTCTGCAATAGAGGGATAATACCCATTAAATTTAGCCTTGAAATTGCCTACATGGAATGTCAAGCATCTTATCACTTCAGCTGTTGAGTTACGTACATTGGTAGTCAAGGAAAGAGTTACCAACATCGAAGAAATACCTCAATATTTATACTTGTCGAAAATATCTACTGTGTTGCACACAGTGAGTAGAATCTAGACTATTTTACCTGCATGTCTACAGGCATAGAATTTGCATGCCTCCAAGATGAGCTGAGATGGGAAGGGAAGGG
>JAPSGF010000005.1:26418088-26441877 GCA_035772895.1 Perdix hodgsoniae | reverse complement strand
TAAGAGAAGAGAAGAGAAGAGAAGAGAAGAGAAGAGAAGAGAAGAGAAGAGAAGAGAAGAGAAGAGAGAAAACTTGCTCTCTCTCTTCAAGCCAGGGGAGTGTGCCTCTGCCAAGCAGGTACTTCATGTGTTCACCTTGTCTGTGTCTAGAGATTTCCCTGGCACAGATTAAGCCCTAAGCAAGCAGTAGAGTTCAGAAAACAGAGATCACAAGCACAGGAATTGTCCTACACTGGCACTCACAATTCCCAGTAGTTCTGAGATTTCAGGCTTTATTCTCTCTGTAACAAGACTAAAAATACTGTGGCCCATGTTTTGGCATGTGTTTACTTTTAAATGCAGTTATCTCAGTTCTCATAGTAACTTGTCCATGACATTATCATCATACTGAAAGCCCACACTGGCTCAAACATTTCGTAGATCATTATGTGCCTGCCTGATGCAGAAACATTTGGGAGAGAGGCAGAAAGCCGTAACTTGCCTGCAGAGACTGGCTGCCATCACTAGTTAGGGCAATCTGGTAAAGATGATGTATCATTATCGGGTCATTCAAGTTGACATAGGAAAGCTTCACAGGATAGGGACTGAACACAGAAAGAAAATCAGTGCCATCCTTAAGACTGACAGGTCACATCAATGGGACAAGGGAAAGCTGTAGTTATCCTCTTGAAATCTGTATCTGTCCAGAGCATGGCTGCAAGATACTGAATCACAATGTAAAATAATTGTGCCCATTTATGAAAGGCAGGTGTGAGGACAGTAAAATGTTTTATATGTTTTAGTGCAACATCAATGAGATGAAGTGGTAGCTTAAGGCACAGTCTCAGTGAAGTTAATGGCAAATTGTTGCTGGTTTGATTACTTCCAAACCAGCTGACTTGTCAGAATAGGTTGATCCTAGGAGCTACTTGATCTTTGAACATCTTCATCTCCTCATTACTGTAAAATAAAATAAAAAGGATTTAATATGAAGTTTTATAGCCTATTTTGCAAACTTCTGCTGTGGCAAAGTGGAAGACCTGAATATTACAGGAACTCTGCTGGTTGTGCACATTGTTTCTGCAAGTCTCAGAGCTGCTTCTAAGAAAGGAAAAGCATAGAAAAGCAAAGGAGCAAACAAAAAGAATGAATCTCTGGAGGTGAAGTGGAGCTGAGCATGAAAATAAAACTAATTCCAAGTCAGACATGGATTCAAGACTGTGAGGCTTGTGCTGTACATCATGTCACTTGCCAGAACAGCAAGGAGCTGTTTAATGAACTGAGATTTTGGTAAGTAGCCTGAAAGAAAAGGAAATCACAGAGAATTTATTTTTCTTAACAAGTTCTGAGATCCAGAAAGTCTTCACATACATTAAGGCCAGGTTGGATGGGGCTTTGAGCAAGCTGGTCAAGAAAGAGGTGTCCCTACCTATAGAAGAGGCTTGGAAGTAGATGGTCATAAAGGTCCCTTCCAACCTAAGACATTCTACGATTCTGTGATTAAAACTCAAATATTTGAATGCTTAAAGTTAAAGCAATTGCTCCCCTGCCTTCATGGCTCAAGGGCAGGCAGCTGCACAACTTGCTGTACAATCTTGAAGTACTCCTCCAGTTTGGCACCTCTAGTATGAGAAAAAGCTTTCATATGCTGTCTTCACCACTTAGCAGAACCTCTTTTTAGAGCTAATAAGATGCTAAAGAAGAGATAAGTTGTCCTAGGAATACGTTGGTGCATTACAGTTAATATGATGAAAGGAGACAGCCTTAATCTGAAGAGAGTCACAGCCACCTCCACCCAGACTGTAGCTGTAAATGAATATAGCGTGTCTGTGTTAAGGCACATTCTGGCAGAGAAATAAATTTGTTATTTTTGTTCCGCAAGAGCAAGAGGCCTGCCGGGTGCTCAGAAAAGAAACCAGGGTGGTATCACTTAAGTTTATAGGGAAAAGGGTGTGCAAGATTTTCTATGACTGGGCTAAGATCAGGTACTTGCTCTGCAGTACTGCGTACAGGAAAGGTGTTTCCAAGTTTAGTCAAACCTGCTTAAGTATGAAGTAGCAACATTAAGTATTAATTATTCCCAGTCTATAGTAGAGACAGAGAAAAGATATTCCAATAAATGTTCTGAAGAAATACTGCTGTATTTCCCCTTAGATGAAGACTCTAACCATTCCAGGGCACTCAGCCCATTACTGTCTATTTTTGCTTGCCATGACACCATTAATAGGATGGTAAAACACAGTATGAAATCTGTCATGGAAACAGTTGCTGTATGCAGGGCTAAATGGGTTATAGGTCCATCTTCCTTGTCTGTTCAGTGCTCATCACGGATAGGTATCTCCAGTAAAACCAGTGTAGCTGTGACACCCTCCTATTCATCTGACACTGATACCAGCACTCTGAAACTGCTGAAAACACTGAAGCACTCTGAAACAGCTACAGCTTAAAAGGGAATAATTCTGTTCCCTTCTGTTCTGGAAGGGCTTGTCATATTAACTTGCCTTTCTTTCAGACTGTACTTCCAGGGAGTATCCTCTGTCTGTCTGCTGAAAAGCATGGGCTTCTGAAGGAGCAGTCACTGTTACAGGCAAGGTTTGTTGCAAGAGGGAATCTCTCTTTCATCTCCCCAAAATACCACTTTTAAAGAAGCTTTTCTGATCTCATGTGATGTAGCAACCCCACAGTGCATAAAGGATATGTTCTTCCGATGGAAGAATATTAACAACTAGAACAGGCTTCTATCACTGAGCGCAGCCCACCGCCCAATTCACCTTTAGGGAAGTTGGTCTTAATTTTATTTGCTTCTACTGAATAGGACAAGCAAATGGGAAATGATGGTTCTGCTCTGTATTTGCTTGGGGTGGTGATCATTGTTAAAAAAAAGTGAAATTTCACTGTCCAATTTGGCTTCTCTCATGCTACTTGTGTCTTTGATCTGCATACATGATATATATGGTAGTTTACTACTTCTCAAGCAATCAGAACAGTGCCAGATGCATGGCAGTGCAAAATTATCATGAATTCTACCCAAAAGGGCATATGATTTAATGGTGGCATGACAGGATTTTGTTTACCTCTTCTACCTACCCAACTACCCTAAAGAAGTCCTTTCCTAAGCACAAGCCCTTAGAAAACCTCAGAGATGCCTAGTTAAGTGCCTTTTAAATAAATAAATAAATACACTGGAAATACATTGTCTTAGCTGTAGATTCTAATAACTGTTTCCTTAACGAACTCCTGGGTTTGAAAAGGAGGCTTGTTTTTCTCTGGTTGGATGGACTTATCATAGAATTGTAGAATCATTCAAGTTGGAAAAGATCTTAAAGATCATTGGGTCCAACTGCAACGTAACCATACTACCCTGACTTTAACATCCCAGCACTAAATCATGTCCCTGAGCACCATGTCCAGGAATGGTGACTCAACCACCTCCCTGGGAAGCCTATTCCAGTGCTGAACAACCCCTTCTGTAAAGAAGTTTTTCCTGATATCCAACCTGAATTTATCCTGGTGCATCTTAAGGCCATTTCCCCTCATCCTGTCACCTATCACCAGTGAGAAGAGACCAACCCTGCTCTCACTGTAATCGCCTTTCAGATACTGGAAGAGAGCAATAAAGTCTCCCCTTAGCCTCCTCTTCTCCAGACTGAACAGCCCCAGTTCCTTCAGTCTCTCCTCATAGGGCATATTCTCCAAGCCCTTCACAAGCCTTGTTGCCCTTTTTCAGACCTGCTCCACCACCTCAGTGTCCCTTCTGTATTGAGGTGCCCAAAACTGAACACAGTACTTGAGGTGGGGTCTCACCAGTGCCAAGTACGGGGGCCGGATTACTTCCCTAGTTCTGGTAACCTAGTTACCACACTATTCCTGATACAAGCCAGGATGCCATTGGCCTTCTTGGCCACTTGGGCACACTGCTGGCTCATATTCAAGGTCCCTTTCCATCAGGCAGCTTTCCAGCCACTCCTCCCCAAGCCTGTAGGGTTGCCTGAGTTGTTGTGACCAAAATGCTTGGCCCTATTGAAACTCATACAGTTTACCTTGGCCCATTGATCCAGTCTCTCCAGGTCCCTCTGCAGTGCCTTTCTCCCCTTTGGCAGATCAATACTCCCTCCCAGACTCCGGACCTCCTCCCTTCCTCTGCACTTACCTCCAGAACTAAATAAAAAGAAAGGTTCAGATATCCAAACCAAATTTTCTCTTTCTACTCTTTAATGGTTTTGGCTTGAAGCGCTTGGAGGGGAAATGAAAGGTGATAGCCTTAAATCAAGGAGACAGGCAAGCTGAGAGGAAGCATGCCATTCAAGAACAGTCATGAGCCACATCAGCCCGTTCTGGTTAAGTGCACCTGGCTGGCCCTTCAAAACTCTCACTAATACTCTTCTGGGCTCTAATGTCTGTTAATTATGTATTCCTTGTAAAAAAAATTAAATCTGCAAAACATACTCTGTTTTACCATCAAATGTCTCCATGACTGATGGTTTTTGGTTTACATTTCTCAGTTTCAAACATATTCATCCTGATCTTACTGCCTTCTCTAATAGCTTGAAGCAGGAGCATACCATCAAAGCCCAGTGCAAATGAGATGAGGACCCAGAATAAAATCCCAGTTCCACTGATGTCAGGACTTTGGGAAGTAGAATTTACCATATGGCCAATTTAAACCAATGTAACCCCATTTCTTTAACTGATGTAACCCTTGATTTAAACAGATATAGAGGCATTCATTCCACCTCTGCATGTATTTTCCTTCCAGGATCCTGTTTCATGGGGAGAGGTCAAGGAGATGAGTAAAGGAAAGAGGAAGGGGTGTAGTAAAGAGATTTCCTTCAGATTTTCATTGGCAGATAAAAGGAGAATCCCCACAGAAACCACCAGTGATGTATTTATTGGTGGAAAGGTCAATTAAACTTTATACTCACTAGTATTCTGTTAAAAAAGAATAGAATTCTAACAGATAAATAATAGGTTTACAATAAATGCACACAATAACACCATTTGTCCTGTCAATCCAAGCACGTGCTCAAATTCTTCAGTGAACTGGAACCACAGAAAGAAAAAGGGATACAAGAGCATTATGGGAGTCTGGACTGTAAATTACAGGAGATAGATATATTGTTATGGAAACCATATCACTCCCTAAAATGAATTCAACCTTCCTGACCCACTTCTTTTTTTCAAAATTTCCTTTCTTATAATATGAGCACTTCTTGGTTCACCAGACAAGAATTCAAATGCCTGCAGACCCGCAGATGTTTAAAAAAATGAGAAATGACAAATAATTTGACAAACTATCCAAGGCTGACAATTTGTGTGGTACTTTATGCATGCGTGTACTGATCAGACCTCCCAGCATTAATGAATTTGCCCTTCATGGTGGCTGTGAGGTCCAGCAGACCAACACGTGGTTTTGCAAGGGTAAGGTTGTGCAAGGAGATGATGGCTGTTGAGGTGGGCAGTGCCAGTGCCTTGTCCTGAGCTGGGGCATCAGAGTGGAGAATCAGATGCCGGGTGAACTTGGTAAGATCAAGATAAGACAAACCTCTCCATGAGGCAAAAGGTTTTTCCCAGTTTCTGAACAAAATGAAAACATTTGTTTGCACGTGAAATTCTGTGTGAAATGGAGGTCTGATAAAATGTTATTTGGGGTCAATCAAAACTTTCTGCTGTTACGAAATCAGAGCATTTTGGTCCAAGTTTGTCCTTTGAAAACGTGTTGATGTGCTTTTGTGTGAGAATAACGACAATGAGGTGCATGTGGGAAAAATTATTTCCAAATGAAAACTGAAAATATTCCATTCCAGAAATGTCCACATGGGCTACTTCAACCTTTTGGGAATGCTTTGTTTTGGGACAAGAAGTGCTGGAAACAAAATACTGCCAGAGCTGAAAATTTATTTTTTCAAAGCGTTGTGAATAAGAGAAAAAGGGCACTTCTCACTGAGAAGAAACTTCATTGCAAAAAAGAGAATTTGCCTGTAACTTGCTCAGTTTGAGCAACAGGATCTGAACCTGAACCTTAGGACATGACTTCCAGGTGGCATCAAGTGCTGCTAAGGGGGCACTGAGCATGGACTCTGGTCCTTACTGTTAGTTTTACAAACAAAACGAGCATTTGCTGTTGAACTCAAGAACCACTGAGGGATCAATATTATTTTTGTATCTTGATGGAGATAACTCAGGATTCTGAGCTTGAGTCTATATCATTATAAGCCTGTAGGCATTCTGGCAGTTGAGTACAGATACCATAAGTGATTTGTGGATTCTATCTTAATTGGCTACTATAGAGTACAGAGAAGTAGATCTCTGTTTGCTGTAGGCAGCTTTCTTTGCTTTCAAGGATCATTTCAATGCACAAATTCTGCCTGTGAAATAGCATGCTGTGGTTTGCAAAAGGTGTATTTCCCTCTGCCTGGACAATGATATTTATTCTTTTTCGATTTACTGTCTAGAGGAAAGTGGTGACGCATTATCTGTGGCAGCGTGACCTACAGATAGACCATCAGATTAAGATAAATTTCCTAATTTAAGAATTATTTTGATGGGTGGGAAAGGGCAGCTCAGTTTTGTCACCTCTGCCAGCAGCCCCCCGGCATGCATGACTGCACTCATTGTGGAGGCCATTACCCTCAGCCATTACTGCTGGCAGAGCAGCTGCAGCAGCCGAGAGACCCCCCCCCCCCCCATGCTCACACCGCCAGGCCATTTTAATTGCAACCCACAGCTTAAAGTCTTCATTAACTTCCCCCCGAGCCCTGCCTCCTCCACCATAAGATCAGCGGCTCGTCGCCCTGACCGGCAGAGCAGCGAGGAACATCTGCAGTTCAAACGTGATGCATATGCAACAGCGGTCTGAGGATTAAAGGTCAACAGGCTCCTCTGACACCCAGCACCCCCTCTCCCGTGCCGGGTGTCTGGTGTCTTTTACATCCCATTGTAGGAAACTCTATACTTCCTGCCAGGCCTTCTGCCCACTCGCTTGGCCCAGTGGCTGCACAGCCCGTGTGGTGTTACCAAGCAGACCTTCCCTCAGCTCCCCATTGAACAGCCAAGGGAGAGGATGGCTACAACAGCTGCAGTGCTGGCTGGCTTGTGACAAATGGTCCTGTCACTCTTCTTATTGATTAGCGATGTTATGACATTTCCCTTCAAAAACACAGATGTGACACGGGCAGTGACAGGAGCACCGCTCTGGGAGGCACATAATGTTTGCTGCTGTTTCCATTTTCCTATCTGCATCTGTTCATATCTGTGGTGATGACTGCTTCACATGAGGTTTTATCAAGAAGCAGTGAGCAGGTGAAAGATTTGCTTGGGTTTAAGGCAAATGTGTCTTGTCACGCTGTGGGGCTGAGCATGCACAGGACAAGCCTGGTTCTTCCCTCCTGTTCCACTAAGTGTGCAGGGAGATGACTGGTGATTCAGTCAGGATAGGGCTTGTAAAAGGGGGTGACTCGATACGTGATTTCAGCTACCGCTTGGCAAGTCCTTTGGTCAATTTTTGTCTCAGAATGCAATATGGAAAAAATATAAGAATGCTCACGAAGTCAGGGGGTATGTCTGCCCCTCCTGGGCTGTCCCAAGAGCACTGAGTCCTCACACACCTCCCTGCTTCCCTCCATGCTGAGCCAGATGTAAGCCACCAAGCCCTCCAGAGGGACAAATGGTGTTGTTGGTGATGTGAAAAGCCTGAGGGCACCTCAGCACTCACCTTAAAGGCCAAGTCAGAGCCCATCTATTTCCAGATGAATGTGTTTCATAGCTCCTTAGGAAAGCCGCTCGTGTTCCCTGGAGCCTCCTGGAATCCTCCAAAGGTGATGTCTGACCATCAGCAGAGGTGCTCCCATGATGGTGAGTCCTAACTGCACTCCTTCACCAGAAGTCATTTTCTATGCAATTGAGAAACCTGATTGAATATCATCAAGTTGAAGAGGCTTGGAAAGGATTGGTAAGAAAGGAGAGTACCAGGACTATCTTTGACTAGCCCGGGCCTTGGGAGGAAAGCCTCTGACAGGGAGGTCTTGCTGCTCTGACTGCACCAGAGAGAAATCCCAGCTGGTACAGCAAGAAGAAATGCTTTCCTCAGTACAGGAGGCAACCTCATTGTGTCACATATTTACTGTCCAAAAGGCAAGCTTAGGAGGATCTCTCGATTTTCCCTGGCATGAAGGAGAGCATGATTTTTTTTTCCCCCAAGCATACAAAATATGGCAGTTTAATCCTAAAATGACTTAAAAACTTTCTTATTAGTCTGAAATATTTAATTCAATTTCAGTGAATGCTTCACAGTGCTTCACAGGGAAGCTATTTAGAGGAAAAGTGCTTACTTTCCAGTCCAAAAGACTGCTCTTCGGAGGACTGCATGTTGCATGATCTACATTAGGATTGCTGGAAATTCATGATAAACTGTCTCTACGTGTGGCAGTTAATGAGCTTGTTGTTACATTTAAGGGATCTCTATATCTTCTGAGTCAGAAAAAGCAATGCTGGCCTGTCCAATATCATTTCTTGTATTGACCAAAGCTTTTACAGTGCTAATACAGTTGAAATGATCTATGCTAGAAGCCTGATTTACATGAACTTGAAGCAAAACATATTAGCACAATTGCATAGACATTACTGTGCAGAGTATACTGGTAATGAGGAGCATGTTTGGGACTGTCTCTTGTACAGCTTTCAGCATATTTCACAACAACAAAAAAAAAGAGATCTAGTCTAAAAGGAAAAAAGAAATATATAACAAAAACCTGTTTTTGATGCCCCAGGCAACATGATGCAGATTAATATGAGCTAAATGGAATGTGACCAATTTGTAAAGCATTTGGTTTGTATCTTGAGAAATTGAAGACAAGATCATTTTTCCTTGCAATCACAGTAAGCCTTAGGCTACAAGCTCTTGGAGTCTCTACAATTGCCATAGGCTTCCTGTTTTAATATACTAGTGTATCCTAGAATATGTCTTTCTTAGAATTGTCATAGTCCAATGATGTGATAGATTTGCCAGTTTGATACTTCTGTTGCTTCCCTTGGGAGAAGCCTCCATTATTCATAATATGTGCTTATAGTTTCTGAGAATTTCATCAACTTTTGTGTAGTATTTTGCCCACAACTGTTTATTTATGCAAGAAGAGTGCTGCAGTAATCTGTATCCTACAGTGTATGTGGGGATTATATAGCAAGAAAATGTTTTTTTTTTCTGCCACAGGTTCTTCTGAAGAAGGTTCTTCTGTTTCAGACTGGCAAATAGTAAAATGTGGGTTGCTCTGAGTTTATATTAAGAGGAAAAATACAGAATAATGCAGATTTCATTATTTTATTAATGATCATTAAAAAACTCTGTGCAGTTTGACACTTAGAGATGAAAATTTTTATGTATTTTACAAAGCAGGCTGTAAAATTGTACTCCCAAATGGTGTAACAGCTACTCCAGAGAGAGACTACCAGGAGGCACACAATAACTCCATATCAGGCTTAAATGCAGTGCAGAAGCTCCAAACCCACGGAGCAGGCTGGACTTCCTTTCATATTCATCTCCTTTATCACACCACAACACCACCTTCCCATGCTAGCAAACAGCTTGGAGACCATCTCAAACTCCGCTCAAAGTTTCTATCCCTCTCTTTGCAGCTGTAATTCAGGAAAAGGTTTGTTTTTGTTTTTCACATAACCTAAAGTAAGTGTCCCAAAGGCACAAGTCCAGCAACTAACCTGAATATGACCTTCAGTCTTACATGCTAAAAGAAAAAAACATACCTACGATGTGTTTGGCAGTCTTCCACCTAGGTGTGTGAGCAATATCATTCAGGAACATTTGGTACCTATAACATCAAGATGTTCTGTAATTGTTAAGCTCATTTCTTTGAACAGTGGAGAAGCAGGGACAAATGGAGGTTGCTTTCCATTTATTTATTTATTTGAGAATCAAGACGCAAGGACTGAGAGATGGGCCAGTGACTCCTTATTCAGATCTGGATGTAAAACTGGAAGGGAGGGCTCCACACTGTTTGCTGTTCACTATTTCACTGTTCCCTACTGTTACCACTTTCTGTCCTGTGCAGATGATAATATGGTGAGAACTCTCACAAGCCTACCAAGCCAGATCTAGTCTCCTTTGTACTACTGGAGTATCAGTGGCTTAAAGATCAGATAGAAAACAGATCAGACTGCTGAAGGCCACCTAGTCCAACCTCCTGATCAAGGTCAGGGCCTTGTCCAGGTGGATTCTGAACATCTATCAAGCAGAAAGATTTAAACACACAGATCTGTATATAATGTTTTTGCTATTTATTCTGTTTTTGTTCATTTGTTGTTTTTTGAGTGTCTCAAATCACGCTATGCTGCTCAAGAAGATTCACATAACAGTACATGGTGCCACAAGCAGCTCTTCCAATCCCGCTCTCATATTTGGTCTTCCTGAAAGCATTCCAGTTGAAGATGTGTACCTGCACTACAATCAGGGGGTCACAGCCCTTTATGTCACAGCTGGATCTAGCCTCTCCCACCCAACATAGCCATTCAACCCTTCATTTTCAAGACACTGTCCTCTTTCCACCCGCCCCACATCAGGACACAGCTTTCAGCTCCTCAGGGCAGCAGGCCTGCCCTGGTCAAAACCAGCATGATGAGGACAGTGGACTGCTCTCCATGGATCAGGCAGGAATCTTCTTTTCCCTCATGCTCTCCAGCCAGAGATAATTGTGAAACTGATGGGTTATCTCTCCTCTAAGTTCAGCAGCAAAACCTCACAGCTTGTAAGAACAATTCAGCCACAATTAGCACTGGTGTGAAGCCAGGGCCTCCCACAGATAGGTCTGTCTGGCCCAGTGCAGAAGCTGCAAACTCTTTAATGATGGGAGGTTCGACTAAATTAAAGTTGACCCTCAGGCTTCTGGTGGCTAAATTCCAGCAGTAACCTTCCCTCCTATCCATTCCTCTGAAAAAAAAATCCTACCAACAATAAATACAAGTGAGAGGGGGAGGAAACCTCTCTGTTGTTAACCTTTACAGGACAGTGGATATGTCCAAATCAGACAGAAAACATGATGTCTCCTGCTGAAGTGCCATAAATAGTGCTATCTCCCAGTGTGATCTTTGAGAGAATCTGTTTTGGGGAAAGAACAGAAGAGGAGTCCTAAAAACAGTGCATGAAAAATGATGAAAGTTACTTTGAAGTGAGTCCGAGAGCTGCAGTGCTTTCAGCAACTTCCCCCTGGAAGCCCTTGAAATTCTATCTGCAATAAAAGGTACCAAAAGAAAACAGCTGGCAGGAGCTGTTAAAGTGGATACAATATGCAGTTCAGAAGAGATAAACAGGATGGGCACAGAGCAGAGTGAAAAAGAAGGCACAGATCTGTTATGTGATGGGAACAGCATCAACTGTCCTGGGTTGAGACTGCCTGACCAGGGCTGGGAGAAAACACATTTAGCACTTGATTTTCACAGGAATGTGAGTTTTGCTTTGGCATGATGAAGTAATTTGGACTAACTTGTCAGTTCCCTGATTCCTCACTAAAGAAAGCCTTGGCTTGCATAGAGGGGATGAGCATGTAGGGGTGCTATGCTAAATTACCAAAGCAGAAGCCTCCTGTGCTGTTTCTCTGGTACCTGAGTCAACAGCAGCTAGACTGAGTGCCACTTCCCAGTTTTAGAGCAGTGAGGCACTCTCTGGCTAGCTGGGCAGTAATGCTCTGATGCTCAACAGAATGGGCCCTTGTGCAGCACTGGGGCAATGTCAAGGCTGTGACCAAATACACAACTTTTGCTGTCACTAAAGTCATACAACTAGTGAAAAAGCTAGTGAAGGATTGGAATCAGAGTAGGATGCCTCTCTTTCAGCAAATCAAAGGAAGATGTTGGTAACAGAGTGTGCATGGACCACAACCTGGTCTGATTTGGAGATGTAAATCATAGATATTGCCTTAATTTCCAGATAAGTTCTGTAGAGAGCAGAATATGCTCTCATGAGGATGGTGAGGAATCCAAATGCAGAGACATCCCTGAAAGAATCTCCCAATGCTCTGATCTGCTCTTGACTCTGCCCACACTGTTACTGATTAAAAAGCTCTGTATAGAGACTTCTGCTCATTAGGGGATGGATATAAATTGAAACTCATGCCCCATCTTTACAGATCCACTTCAGTTCTAAAGCACTTGTAGGGGAAAATGTTAATTCAGAACTGTGGTGGGAATGGGGGGAGCTCAGATGCTCTTTCCATCTACTTTTATTTCTGATTTATACAATTCTCATTCTGCTTAGCTCCACAGAGGTGCTCTCATATAGTTATTTGTGTAATGTCCTGTGATACAACCATTAGACTATTTCAGTGTTACAGCAGAAGCAAAACTTCATCTCACGTAGCTCCACTGATTTTCCAGGCAAGTGAATTTGCAAGCAGTCTTAACAGAGAACTGGCCTAAAGCAGAAAAACTGTGAGAAGTTTCATGTCAAGTCACTGTGCATACGACACCATTGTACAAATAGCGTGTGGCACTGTCTTCCTATGGTTTCCTAGGTAAGTCAGCTTGGGCAGAGCCATGCTGAAGGGAGGAATAAGTAGCCAAAATTTATGTTTTCTAGGTACATGTTAAATCACATTCATTTGGCAAGGATCTACCACCTTGCTAAAGGATGAAGGCTAACCCACAAGTAAGTAGATAATTGCATCTGTGTATTAAATAGCACTTTCCTCTGTGGGCAACCCATTTGCCTTCAGAAAGGTTCCACATTCTCAAAATGTTTTGGTGGCCTAAATACTTTTGAGGACCCAGATCTAAAATGGTTCTTCAGAAAAAGACGTTTGCAGCCTGTAGCTGTAAGTGCTTTTGTACATCTAAGGTTGCAAAATTGTTTCCTTCTCACATGAGCTTTACCTTAAATTGCAAAGGATTTAGTTCCCTATAAAATCAATGGCTATTCCTCTGCTTTCTACAGTATTCTTAAATTGGGTACTACAAAAGAGAAATTCAATCTATCCAATCCATACTTGCAGATACTCTTAAAATTGGCATGTAAGGAGTGCAGATTGTGGTGGATAAAAGTTAAGGGCTAAATAGGTCAAAAAGTCAATGGACTAGAGATGCCACCAGCAGTAGAAAGATGATTCCGATAAATTCTTCACATTTCTTAGATTTTAACTGAACAACTGGCAATAACATATTTTCTACCTGCATGCAGGCAGCCAGCAATTGACCTGTACACTGAAAATAAAGATTTTCTATTCATTGTGAACTTACAACCTTGACAAAGCAACTGCATATATTTTTTATTGTTTGTATAAATATTTAATATTAAAAATGTTTAAGACATTTGCACCAGGTCATATAACACCACAAAAATGTCTGTGAGTTAAATAGGTCAGGTCTTACACTTCTAGAGTATTAGTTCAGATTTTCTTTGGTATAAGTGCAAATTGGATTTGTGTTCATGTTAAATATTCATGTTCCAAGAAAACTGAACATGCCTCTGTTTCTGTGCCATAGGAACACATAAATTATTTGTGTTTACAGTAATGCTTAGGAATCCTAAACTAGAAACATGCAATAGAAAGAGGTGAACAAGATGGTCTTCTTCAACTCACACTTCAATTTTGTTCTACTGAGAAGTTTTGTATTTCTGCTAATGTACTTTTTCCACCATAGTCCAAACCAAAGTGAATGTGATTTTTAAGAGGATCCAACAATACTACACACTAGTACACTCCATCCCTTCTCCCTGCCCAGAGCAATATCTGGTCTGTACCGGAGCTGATCTTCCCAGCCACTGCTGATGCAAAGCCTGCTGCCTTTGAGACCTGGATGCACATTAGATTTTCCTTCCCCATGTACAGAGTCAGTACTCCATGTGAGGAAATGAACATCTAGTTCCAATGTGTGATTTTTTTGTTTGTCATTTGTCCACCTTCATTATCAACTGACCAAACACTGTCATAACTTGAGCCTGCAAGCACTTCTTTGGCACTGCAGAAATGAAATCAGTGTGTTTTGTGTGCTTAGGATATTCTCAGCATCATTTCAGATGCAGCCTTGTCTCAGGACTCAGTAACTACTGAAGGTACAGTTACTGAAAACCATAGACACTCCATGATGCCTCTCAGAGTTCACTACGTCCTGCCCATGCAGTGACAGCTGTTTTCTTTTTCCATCCATTACCATGAACATGACCTCGAGGATGGGAGCACCCAGCTCCGCCCAGCGCTCACAGCTGCTGCCTGCACGGCTCCCACCAGCCTGAGCATGGGCACCAGAGCCACTGCTGCACCGAAATCCTCGCCTTCCTCCCCACAGACAAATTTCATTTGATAAAATAATGCAGACAACAACTGCCAAAAGCTGGGAATAGCTGAGGGCATACAAAAGGACAGATGCAAACACCTAACCTGTCTTAATGCAACATGTTGCCTTTAAATCCTTGTTAGAGTCTTCACTCCTGAAGCAGCCTCAATGTACGCTGTCTCCTCAAATGTGTCCTCTGGCAAGCAGCAGCCTCTGCTGCAGAAGCTTTGCCTAATTGCGTTTTGGCAGAGCAGAGTGGGGAGAAAGGAGAGAAAAGGAACTAGGTAACTCCAAATCTGTCATGGGCTGAAAAGTGGAGGGAAGTGGAGTCCTTCCTGCTTTGCTGAGCTGCCTTGTGTAGGATGGGATTTGCTGCAGTCTAGGCAAGTATCCAGACATTAGGAGACATTAAGGATTCGGTTAGCTGCTCACAAATGCACACATTCACTGATGATGGCTAATGTGACTATCATTATCCCCCAGATATTCTTGGTCTGCTTTCATGCATAGGCTGTTTGTTGATACGTGTAAATTGAGGAGAGGCAGAAAAGCCTTGCAGGACACAAGGACTTTTTGCTGACTGGTCTGAAGCACTTTCCACCAGCTGAGCTATTGCATGAATGTCCTTGGCCAACACTTCCAGCTTTTCTGTATCTCTGTATTTTAAGTACTTCCAACTCAAGAAGACAAACACAACAATAAAACAGTATGCAGCGTATTCCACTATACAACTCATGACACAAGATATGTTTGCATGTCTTACCTCCCAGTTATACCTATCTTTTGCTTTTCTTTATTCCTTATCCCAGAAAGCATGCCCTGTCCCCCATGATAGGCTAAAGCAGCTGGGAAAGGTGATAGTCCTCCAAACCTGCATGCCAGCTTAAGGAAAGGCACAGCTACTTTTAGGAGGCTACGGCACTGCCGCTGTTCCAAGGGGAGACTATGGGAGTCTGCCTTGCTTGGGAAAAGTGCCTGAGGTCTGTCCTGAATCAGTGCAGTGTGTATTGCTTAAGAGAAATCCAAAATATTGCAGGAAAATATGGGTTGATGATCATTTCTGCAGGAGTGATAAAAAAAATCATATTGTTTGGTCTCTGTGACTAGGAAATGCATGCAGATGAGTCTGCAGCCTGGTTTCAAAAAACAGTGAACATCCACAGATCCTTTTTAAATCAGTGGGAGCTCTCTCAAAAAACAAAGATAAAACATAAAGCGCAAAGCTAGCTTTATTTTTCACAATTTCCTGTACACTGACCCTGCTAAATTAGATCCAGCATATCACAGCTGCATCAAGAGTATCCTCACAAGGATGAACAGTGTATAAAGGCATCCAGCTCAGCATTAGTGTGGCTGTGGTTTCTGCAGCAGTGCAATGCTCTGCCGCAGAGCCTCAGAGTTTGCCAAGGAGAGAAGGAAGGGCGAGTGCAGTCCTGAAGAGGGAAGATGGATTGTCTTTGATTTGATCCATCCTTTGTTCATCTCCGTGGCACCGCAGCCTTTGCCATACAAGTCATAAAATTTGCTACCAGCAGCTATTTTGACAGTGACATAACAAAGCTCAGAGGGAATGAATAAACACATCCAGAAGTGTCAAAACAACACAGCACATTGTGTTCATACCAACATGATAATATGGTGGTTTATCAGCAGTTATACCACTATTTTAAAAAGAATAAAATGAATGGTTTTGTGTTTTTTTTTTCTTTTCGATAGGATCAGGCCTGTTTTGCTTATGCACAGTATCTCCACAAACCTTGAGAAACAGCCCTTTTGCTAAGCTAAGAAAGAATGATTTCCTTGGAAATGAGCGTGATTGCTGTGAAAACCTCTGGCAGGCTTGCAGGCAAGAAAAAAATATATAGTATCAAAGCAGTCCAGAAAGACATGACTGAAATCATGGTTTAAATTTACAATTTTTCATCTGGTAACATTCTCCCATACTGTTTTAATGGCTCTGGTACTTTTCCTGCAGTCTAAAATTAACCTTCACCTTATACGAACTGAGGAAATTTCATAACTATGTCAGTATGTAACACTGCCTTCTTGGTCACAGGGACTAATGGTAATAATTTCAAATATATTTCAATTTGCTTTGAAAAGAAATATAACAGAAGCTGAACAAATATTAAATGAAATAGTAAAAATATATATGTAAATAAGTGTACATAAAACAGTAGCCAGAACTCTGTGATAGCAGCATATAGATCTGTCAGGCACTTCAGTAATACACTGTACGTAACGAGACCTCAGAGCAAAAGGCCATCAGCTGCTATGCCTGACCTTGGTGTGAAAAAGGAGAGGGATTAAAGGCGCTGTGAAATGAAGTGATCTGCCCAAGGCATGCTGTCAGGAGCTGAAGGAGTTGCAGATAAACCACAGGACTCTGGAGTTGCTGACTGGCAACAGAGAAAACCTAATGAAAGATGCAGTAGTTTGAGCCCAGGCACTATCGAACCCGGCCTGATTCACTCCAAGAAGGCCAGGGGCCAGGTCTCACCATAGCCTTCATGGAAGAGTTTTCTGAATCTCATGGACAGCGGGGGGGCACTTGCCCAGGCTGCAGGTGAGTGCCAGGTGAGGCTGATCAACAAAATGATGCCCAAAATAATTTACCTGATGCAATGTACTGGGGTGAGAGAGTAGAGTGGGGTGCCTATTGTGCTTCAGAAGTGGATTTCAAGATCTGTTTTCTCCTTACCTTCAGCAACCACAAAACATTCACAAAATTTACTGTGAAAGTGAATACTATTTTTCTCAGAATGCTGAACTACCTTATTCAGATGCCTTTGAAACAAAATGTGTTTTTATGGGATGGAGGGGTTAGAGAAGCCTTGGGAACCTGAGCTGGGCAAAATGTACTCAATAAGTACAGAGATGACACTTCAAGGACTGGCATTTTTAAGGATCTATATTGCAGTCCAGATATCTACCATAAGAGAATGGAGCTTGTTTTATCTTGTTTCTTTGGTGTTATTTTTTTAATTAGCACTTATATCTGCTGATTCTTATATAGATGGCAGGGCAGCCTGATGGGGGAGGTAGAAGGCTTTCAGAGCATCTGTCCTATAAACTCACTGGAAATTATCCAGTCTTTTTTTTGCCCAATCATTTGGCCAGCCAAATGTTGGCTTAAGGAAGGCATGAAACTGGCTGCAGGGCATGCTTAACCTTTTCAAACCATGGCTCCAAAATAGATTTTTCAAGCCAAATACCTGAGTTTTATTAAGAGAGATGTACAACAATTCAGGTCTGTGTATGTGGCCACTTAGGCTGCTCAACAGAGGTTTCCAAGGAGAGGGTCTATTAGTACTAATTGCATAGAGGTTCATGGATATGTACATGGGCATGTAGGATGAAACTGTGCCTCCTCCTTAGACCATGTCACACACGCTGTAGTCCCATAGAGCAGCTGTGAGGTGACTGTGCTGTCTGAAGCATTTAATCTCTCTTTGGTTCACAAGGAATAACTCCCATTAGCTCGTGATGGGAACAGAGTCTGCACAGTCATATGCCTCTGTAAAATTATAGAATTGTTATAGTTGGAAAAGACCACTAAAATCATCCAGTCCAACCATCAACCCAACCCCACCATGCTCACTGACCATGTCCCTCAGTGCCACATCCATCCTTGAGCAGCCCCAGGGATGATGACCACACCACCTCCCTGGGCAGCCTGGTCCAAAGCCTCACCACCCCTTCTGAGAACACATTTTTCCTTCTTTTTTCTGTTGCACCTTTACAAGCAGACACCAGTAGCTGGGCTCTTTGCAAGACTAAAACTGAGGAAGGTCACAGTGAGAGTAACCGACTTGACATTTTATTTTCCTTGTTTCCTAGAATTACAGACAGAAATTAAATTATTTTGAGCAAAGTTTTCCCTTAGAAGACATCCTAATATGGAGTGTTTAAAACCACAACTCAAAATACACATTTTCACAGATCTTATGTATATTATAAAGAAAAGCCAAATTATGGCATTCCCTTTGCAACAAAAATATTTACAATTGCTATCAAGGAAAGTTCTGATGCAGTATTGATGTTGTCATTAGCAGAACCAGATGCACTTTGCCTGCATATAACTCAATAAGGAGCTATGGGAAAAAGCAGAAGCAAAGACAAGTTGTATTTTTTTCTGGAAGACAGCATACACTGAAGAGTCCAAACTTTTGCCTGGAAAGTCATGCGCACTGATTTATGCTCTTCAGTCTGGAAAGAGCAGATATGGGGTGTGATGGCAAAGGTGTTTGGGGACTTTTCTGGTGGCGATGATTCTTTTCTGCACAGCTCATCAGGTAAAACTTAAGCAGCGCTTTGCTCTCACCAGCAATGGAGTAGCTCCACCACCTGGGGTATGTTAGAATTGCCTTTCCTCCTCTGGTATCCTGGATTTATAGATCTCTATGGTTTTATTTTGCTTTGTTTCATTGGTTTTGTTTTGTTTTGGGTTTTTTGTTTGTTTGGTTGGTTTTTTTTGTTTTTTTTTTGGTGGGGTTGTTGAGGGGTTGGGGGGTTGGGGTTGTTTGGTTGTGGAGTTTTTGATTCTTTGTTTTGTTTCTTTGTTTCTTGGTTTCTGTTTGTCTGTTTTATAGCTGATGCCATGTATTTGAAAAAAAAACAAAAACAAAAACAAAACAAAACAAAAAAAAACAGTCATTATGAGATAAATCTGTAAAAGCAGGTAAATGGCAACACAAAGCTGGTCCTTCTGGTCCTGAAATTTGCCTCTGAACCAAGAGGAATCTTTGCTTTACAAGTGTCGCGTTGTACTGTGTTGTGTTACAGCCTTTCAAAACCTATAGAAGTCGCTGCCCAAGAGGTAACAGTGAAGCAGAAGAAAGGAGCTAGCTAAATTAGTTTTTTTTTCTGATACATACTGTATTCCATACTGTATTTCCATTAAGACAAAATGGAGTTACTTCTGAAATACGTTGAGTATGAAAAAAAAGAAAAAAAGCAGATTTGGAGCAGAAGAGCCTAAGGCTTTAGTGAAAGAATAAATAAAGCCAGTGTCTTTACATCTATCTCTCATTTTTATTGTTGAGAGCCTCAGCCCAGTTCCTTACACCCCGGTGTCCAGTAAAAATGCAGTGTGTAAGCATAAATTTCAAGCAGTGGGAAATTCAACCCAGCAGAAATCAGCCTGGCAACAGAAGAGGATAATCAAAACCAAGCCTTGCCCACACTGCAGTTTTTCCCTTCCCAGTCACTCCCATACTCGTGCAGTAGCAGCTCATATTAAGCCTCCTAACTCTTTTCTTTCCCCACATCCTTTCTCTGCAGGTATACAGGTGGCTTATCTCAGTCCCACCTGCTCTTTGTAATGCTTGGCATTGGGCAGCTGTACAGCCAGTGACAAGGGGTTGCTCCCCATGCACAAAGCAAGTGGTCGGGCAGGTCAGAGCATCCCATGGATACATACTCTCTCCACTTTATAGACTGCTTTGGGCAAAAGCTAAAGCCCAGACCCCTATCTGAATGAGCAGCCTCAGACCTCTGTGGTCTATACAGGGAAAGCAGCAGCTTCCTAATGCTAGGATGAACTGGAAATTTTTCTTTCTGTTTTGCCACCTTGTAGAGCTCAAATCTATTTTAAAAGTGTTTTACTTGTCAGAACAGGAGATTCAGCATCAGAATGAAAAGTTGAAAGACGGCTGCAGTTATTGCAGGCATCACAGTAGCACAGCTACAAACAAAATGGGAACATAATGGAAATATATATGTTCCTATATAGACACATGTAGTTCCATTATTTTGTTACTCCTGTTCTTCCTCCAACCTTACAGCCACTCTCCCTAGAAACTTCTGTTGTTTTGGGGTTCTCTTTGGTTTGTTGTTGTCTTAGGAAGCACTCTTCAGGATTAAAAGCAGTTGTCCCATTGCCCCTGGTCATATAAATAAATCAGTGCAGAGTAACCTTAATGCTGTCAAAATGATTGGTTCACTTTGACTAACTGAAAGACCAGCAAGTAACTGAAGGACCAAAATCAATGAAACTAAGTCAGTGAGTGGATGCACCACTCATTCCCCTTGGATAGCAATGCCCTCAGTATTGCTCCTGCTTTCTTTCAGAAGAGGGCAGTCCCTGTGCCTGGCTTTTATTGAGTAAGCATCCTAAAGGACCCTCCTAAAGGACCCTCCAGCCCAGGACCCTTTCCAAATGAGTGGGCTGCAAAGGCTTGCAGAGCTCAGGACCCAGGGCAGGGGAATCTGTCTTCACTCCTGGGCTCCAGAACCCACAGGTAAGAGTTTTACAGTTGTAAGTATTTGTTGTGTGGAAAAAAAATATATATATCAGTTTTGTTTTGTTTTGTTTTGTTTTTTTAATCTCCTGCCACTCAATCTATCAAAATAATTTAAATAAAACAAAGAGAGAGGAAGAGGAAGCAAAAGAAAAGTAGTTTCTAACCCTCTCATGAAGCTGTATCGAAGAAAAGGAAGGGATTTAACTTGAAATGAGATGGGGCTTCCAGAAGGACTTTTTAAACTTTCCTATTTTAGTTTATTTAAGCCCAGTGAAATGAGCTACAAAAAAATACATTAAAAACATCCGACTTTAAAGAACCAAATCTGTTGAAAGCTTCTGCGAGTAGAAAATTCCTTTATTACATATTTGGCAGAGAAGTGGCTGCATAGACAGATGACATGCCATTAGAGTCCACATAAGTAACCACTAGGGAAAGCACCTGCTGCAGTACAGAAGATGTTAGAAATGCAAAGATCTGATTGAAAAGCAATTTATATTGCAAGCAAATACATAATAGGAGAAGACACACTACTCATCATAGATCTTCCCACAGAGGAAAGTGACACAGAATAGAAAGTAGTTAATCCTAAGGAAATAATTAAAGAAGATTAAGGGGAAATAGTTTTTGAAAATATTCAATGCTCATCCAAAGCATAACTGATTCAGGTTAATGAAAAGATGGTTCATCCTCCCAGCCACAGTCTTGCAACCCTGAAAAATTCTTTGAGTAAAGAAATAGAGAGGAATACTGAGTCTAATTCAGCAATGAGATCACTGAGTTTCAGTTGCTGTACCTGCCTACTGTCAAGGAAAATGAACATGTACGAGGAAGTTCAGGTTTCACATCAGATAAATGATTTTAGTGTCCTGTCCAAGGTCTCCCTGTTCCTAAAAGCAGTGGGAACAGAGAAAACAAAGATTCTTTTGTTTTCTTTCTATGCCAGCAAAATGATTGATGTTGAAGAAAGCCTCCACTTTCTGCCCTGTTTCCTTGCACTGATGTGATCTTGCTCCCATGGACATTAACAGTGAGAGTCCTATCAGAGCTGGCAGGAAACTGAGTCAGATCCTGCAGCTACATTCACTGAAATGAGACTGTGATGATGAAAGGAGGTAAGGTTTCCTGGTTTCTGCAGTTCGGCTTGCAGGCTGAATCACGAGGCCACACCAAAGTTGGAAAAGGGCAGGGGAAAGCCTTTACAAGTTGAGCTGCTTCTCCCTTCTCATAGGAGAGAAGAAACAGGACCACCACCAACAAAAAAATGTTCTGACTTTCTGGAGCGTGCTTGGTTCCCACTGCTCTTAGGAACAGGGAGATCTGGGACAAAATGAATGAAATGAAGAAAATTAGAAGTTTTGTGTGCAAGCATCTTCATTTTTCTGGCCTCCCAAATGTGCCTGTCACATCTTCCTGCTCTGTGTGTTCATGTAATTTAGAAGCACAATCTCATAGTCTACATTTCACTTGCCCTGGGTGATTCCCCATGGTGAAACCCATGCAGTCATTCAGGGTGAGGCTCTGAGGCTGCAGGACCTCTCAGGGATATGTGATGCCCTCTGCAGCCCGGGGACCTACACCAGCTGGACCATACTCCGCAAATGCACGCTGGCATTGGTATTTGGCTAAGGGAGAAGTCCAGCACCTCTCCAGGTGTTGCCTGCAGGAGGGGATTCACCAAAGGCTTTGGTAATTGCCAGGTTTTTCCTTCCCATGCCTAATGCACAGCTCGTAACAGTAATTCAGTAGTCTTTGGTAAGGTCCCGAATCAGAGCAGAGTTGCCAAATAAGTGAGTGAGGGCTCGTTCCCTCTGAGTGCTTTGCAGACAGAAACAAGAAAAATGGTTCCAAAATGGTAACAGCAAGAATCCAACAACAATCTGCAAGTCAGATAGGAACACAAAGAGCATTTCATCTCCTTTGCGATTAGGATTGAGCTTGACACGTGGAAAGCAACCAGACCACACAGACAAAGGAACACTGGAAATAATAAACTTTAAAGAAGCACATCTGAAAAATATAACTCTTCCAATGTTTAAATTTGTCTAGCAAGCCCAGATGCCAAATGCATTTCAGGAATAGCTCGGCAGTGACTGAGTACAACATTTAATTAAGTGATTATATAATCATCCCTCTGTTTTATGAAGCAATAATTCAGCTCCCAAGTGGATAAGCCATGAGGCCAAAGGCCGGGCAGTTTATCACAATGAGGGAATCTGTTTACTGTGGAGGAAAACAGGGGGATGATGATGTTATTGTTAAAATACTGGTTTAATTAATGTAAAATTAATAAGTCGTCTTTTTTTTTTCCTTTTAATTTTGTAACATGCCTAGCTCATCAGAAAAATGGTGCTTCTGCCACTTTCCACGTGGAAGTGGTGGTTATTTATGGCCACACGGAACATGCAAGAAGTTAATGATGTCACGCAGTCAATTTATCGGGGATAAAATTGGTAGAGTCATTTTATCAGGGAATGATATAGTTCTCTTTGTGGAATATAAGTAGTCAAGAGACTCCACTTATACTGTAAAAGAGAGATCAGACAAGGTAACTTCATTGCAGGAAAGCTTTGCACTGGATTATTAATAATAATTCCACTAAACCAGAGGCTCAAGAACCATTGAGCTGTGACTTCACGTAATGCACAATATATCATTAGGGAGATCTGGACAGCAGTTGGTGAAATTACATACAGTACCAACAGCACGTACAAAGTTGTACAGGCAGGCAACTTACTCAGAAGAGTAATGCTTGTGTAAAGAGGGTGCTACAGTGATAGGGAATGAGTTGCTCTAAATCATGTGTCTGGGTTTTGTTTACAGTTCTCTTCAGGTATTTTATTACAGATTTCAGTAAAACCCCAAGTAGGTAAGGGAATAAGCATAGAGGGTATTCTTGAAAGCGACTGAGAGTACAGTAGAGGGAAGAATGATTTACTGCAATATGAAGAATCAGAAAACAACAAGGATATCAAAAACAAAGAAAAGAGCCAGCAAAGACAAAGGAGAATGAATTCAAGAAAATCAACTGGATATGAGGATAAGGAAAAAGGGAAAGAATTGCAGTGACCAATGTTGATTAATATATACATATGACAGTCCTCAGAGCTGAGTGAGTAATGAGTTTAGGAGGGTGAGAAACTTCCTTTTCTTTGCTGCTACCACAGTTGCACAGTCAGGAAGCCCACATGCAGACTCAGCATTTTTGAGAGGCACTCAAGAAGATGTCCCACCTGCTTTAAAATATGTGGATGAAAAGAAAGACAGAAAGAAAGTCAGATGGGGGGGGGGGGG